>JAGKTI010028290.1:0-12994 GCA_018397915.1 Birgus latro | reverse complement strand
ATGGCAGCATACTGTCCCTTTAATTTGATGAATTATTTTACTGATTTATTCTTGCTGTCTGCAGATAATTTTACTCTATGTAGCAGGGATATCTAATACACAGAAGGTTAGATTATGCTATATCTAACTACCCCAGTTTGAAAAGTCCCTTCTAACCTGACTAAAATCATCTATGGGTGGCAATATGCTGAAAAAGACAAAATGGATTCAAGGGAGTTAATGTGCTGGGCATATGCATAAATGGTCAAAACAATTCTTAAGCCACTGATGAGTTTCAAACCCATGTACAATGTAAGATCACCTGTGAAATCTACTATATGTTTACAGCCACTCAAAAAATCCTGTGAATTCTGTTAGTAGTACACAAAAATATGAGCACATCTTATCACTGCTAAATTGTGTTCAACCACATGAGTGTGGATGCATCATCCTAATTCTATTTCTGCCATTTCCTGATGATTTTGTCCATCTTAGAAAACACCCTTCATGTTCAATGGGATAATGAAGGCTGTATCTATCCCTCTTCCACTACAAGGGTACTAAATGTGATATGTGGTAGCAGCAAGGAAAAATGATACCCTAACTTTAACTTTCAGAGGATTTTCTAAACTGGGTACCAATCATTAAACTGAACATTACGGCGCGGTGAAAAATATTTTGGAGGCTTGAAGTTAGAAGTGGGAGTGGAAGAAGCTATTTCTGTACTCCATCCATAGTTACACTTCCCTTCTTCCTTGTGACTGGGAACACTGGTATCTAAGTAGCTGGAATAACTGGGTAGGTGGTAGTCTTCATAATGGGGAGCAGCTGAATGAACCACACTGCTGGAATTGTTACGATGCTGTTGTTTATATCCTCCATTAAAGAATGGTTTTCCATTTGACTGTACAATTTTTTCTGGTTGTTTCTCATTTAAATGGTGCATTTTTCCCATCTGCTCACCTGATACCATTTCTTCTGCACCATCCTCATGACTGTGGGAATACCTAGACATAAACATAATAAACTGGGCTTCACTTCTATGCTGCTTCATGAGATAGATGACATATAAATCAGCCACATCACAGAGTTGGTACATCTTCCTTTTGAGTTTCCTTATGCCACTTGAGTTTGTATGTGTATGCAAGAAAGCCCACTTGAATGGTGGGATACAAGCTAGGAGTAAAAAGGATACTGATACAGCTGTACAGATGGTAGCAAATGCAAGCCATAACCACAACACAAAGAATACCTTTTCATACAACTCCATTACTAGGAGATGGCAGGCTAATCGTTCTGTTCGTTCATTATTAATTAGGACCTGGGGCTCAAGTGTACAGTTGACAAAGGGAGGGAAGAGGGTGGAGAGCTCATCTGTGAAATTTTGAGGGTCCCTGGTATATGGATAGGCTGAAATGACAAGGCCTAAAAAGCGTCCCTGAAAAATGAAAATCATCATCATTCATCTGACATAATTAAATAAAAGAGAAAATTAAGGTGTATACTATCTATTTACAGCTATATGCCTCAGTCCTGAAAGGGTAGCCATAAATGAATGAACTCCATGTCACCCCACTCTCTGAAAATATCACAGAGAGAGAGAGAGAGAGAGAGAGAGAGAGAGAGAGAGAGAGAGAGAGAGAGAGAGAGAGATTGTATACAGTATAAAGCTGACATCAACAGTCCCCCACAATGGACTGGTTGACGGTCAATTTTTTTTTTAAGGTAAACAATTTATTTGGGTGATAAATGTGCTGAATTATCCTATGATATAGTTCATCTGACAAACCGAAGTAAGAATTTGGAGATGGAAGCCATCAAAGTTGCATAAAAAGAGGCTGATGGCAGCGCGAGCCTCGAGTGGCTGACGTTATAGGCCTATAAACCCGGAGAGAAAACACGACTGCAATCGCCAACTGTGTGATTGTGGTTCTGCTGATTAGCCAAGCTTTGCTTCGTCATGGCCAAGTCAGCAAATAACCACCACTGGTGCTCTACTCCACTGTGCAAGAACACTAGGAGAATCACACCAGAAAAAAGATTCATCACTGTTTCAAGAGATGAAACCCAAGCAGCTGTCATAGGCGTAGGAAGTGGGGGAGCAGGGGGGTGGGGGGTGCTATTGCCCCCCCCCACCCCAGTCTTCAGTGAAGAGCTATTTTCAGGCAAACTCACCAAAAATTCGGGCAGATATTTTCCTGTATATTAACCTGTCTTGACTAGGTTGTTCTAATGTTATTTGGTGCGTTTGACTGCGTTATGTGAGCCCATAAATGATTATGAAGTATAAAACAAACTTTATAATCATATATCCGAGACTTTTTTGCTGTCTCACATGAATCCATTCACTAATCGGCACATTTTAGATCTAAATCGGCGACTTCTGGCTACTTTGGCCTTATTTTTAGAGACACTGAGTTGTTTTAGCGATACTGGTTCCCACTGAGTTGGTAGCCCTACATGCGCTTTGAGCAAGCAACATATCCTCTGGACGGAATACTATGACACGGTAAGACCCTCATGGTGCCGATATACTTTCCAATCTAGACCTGCCAGTTCTTCTGACACAGTGTGATGTAGACAGCCAATTTCTTTCATCTCTTGTAGCATATTTTAAATATTTCAGCGTAAGTGGAGCACCACTACGTGTTGACTGACGGTGTAGGTACTGATTTAAGCATTTGTGCAAAATCTGGTGAATTTCTAATTACATGAAACTGACATTAACATAATTCCTGTTTATGTATTAGAGGTAGACTGCGAGATGATGCTGATTTCATGTGTGCGGCGTGTCGGGGAGAGCAGGTGGAGATTGTTAGGCATGAGAGGGTTGAACTTGCAGGTGAGTCTCTTGAGTGTGTGGAGGAGTTATGTTATTTGGGAGACATGTTAAGTGCCGGAGGTGGGGCTGGAGTTAGCTCGGTTGCTAGGATGAGAAGTGGTTGGAAGAAGTTCAGGGAGCTGTTGCCTCTCCTGACATTGAGAGGACTCTCCTTACGTGCTAAGGGGTCTTTGTATGCAGCATGTGTTAGGAGTGTGATGCTGTTTGGTAGTGAGACCTGGGCAGTAAAGGAAGAGGATATTCGCAGGCTTAATCGTACAGAAATGACAATGATTAGGTGGATGTGCAGTGCGTCCCTGCATGCAAGGCCTGGGGGGGCTGGGTTTATGATGGAAGAGTTGAGAGGTACGATGGGACTGGAGTGTATTGGTGTTATGATGAGGAGGGATAGGCTGAGGTGGTTTGGACATGTGGAGAGGATGGGGGATGACAATTGGGTACAGAGAGTGAGAGGTGTTAATATTGGGGGAGGGGTTGGGAGGGGTAGACCGAGAAAGACATGGGACGAGGTCATTAAGTGTGACTTAAGGGTTAAGGGACTGAACAGGGAGGCTGCCAGAGATCGAGCAGCGTGGAGAGCCGCCATTAGGTGACCAAGGCTGACGCATGCAAGCATGTTGGAGCCTTCAAAAACGAAACGAAACGAAATGATATATGTTACTATTTTCTGCTTGGGCTTGGTTTTGCTTACTTTAGTGACTGTACTTTATTGGGATTCCTTAGTAATCTTAGGGTTTGTTAATTATATAGTGGTGAGGGGAAGGGTGCATCAAATTAAGTGATATAGTGTACTGGAGAGCATTACAGAGCTTTACGAACAAGTGAAAGGACTAAACTTTGGTTCAGAGACCACATATGTAATATCGATTATCAAGCCCAAATCCAAAATATATTGAACTTTCATTCAGCTTCTGGTGTCTCCTGTCTAGTTAGTTGATGTGTTGCATGATGCCAACCTCAGCTCTGTCTCTTATTTATTTATTCATTTATTTTTTTTATGTCTCCGACTCTGGGCATATGCTTCACAGCCTGCTCTCAAGGCCCAGTATTCCTCCATACCATACACCACTAGTTAGGCAGAAGACCTATTTTCAGAGTATAGAGTGTGATTATCATGTGCCTGTACTCTCTGTTGTACAGCTTTAGCACAACATGGTGCTTCTTATCATGTGCATTTATTTTTGGCACTATGTATTTGATAATTTAGGCGCCTGGTAGCATGACTGATAGAGTACCTGGGTCGTAGCACACCATGGCCTTCCAGTCATAGTTCAAACCCAGCAGTGTCCTGGGGTTTATCATTCATGTAGACGCAACTAGGGGTGTAGTTCAGTCTCCTACCCTACCCTTAAATGCTCTAAACTAACTGTAGCTTACTTAGCCTTGAGCCCTTATGTTCCGATGCTTGCAAAATGGGATTTCTTTCTTTCTTTCTTTCTGGTGTACCAGGCTCCACTCCACCAACATATGGTGCTCTGCAGAGATTGTATGTAGCGTGAGAAGTGCTTGTAAGTGTGACTGTTGTGTTGGAGTGGCTTTGGATGTGTGTGTAGTCTGTAAACCAAGTGTAATCGGCCCGGGCAAGCTGACTGGGCGCAAGCATAATTTATAGTATGCAGGACTGGGTCAACCACAGCACCCCTTATGTCCACCAAAGCAGTACTTGGTCAGAAGAAAGCTCCCAAAGTTTTACAACTTGGTGGGGTGCAAATCCTCATTCTTCAGTGTACAAAAATGCACACTTTACCACTGTACCACAGAATTGGCATTGACAATTTTTTATGATAATTTCATAATTTCTTTGTCAGTTTCCAGTTTGTCCAATTTGGTGTAACTGAGAATTATTTACATTCATAATTTGTACTGAGTGAAGCTCTTAAGTTCAGTTTGAAGGCTTGTTTCTTTTGTAGGCTTTATAATCATTATAGCTATAATTATTATTTAATTTTTAATGGAAATAAGTTGTGTTTTCACAGGCAATGTTCCAAGTTTAGTTATTATTAATATTCATAGTTTTAATGGAGAGAATTATTTTGTTCTGATCGATACAATGAAGAAAGCTTTTATAGGCTATCATTTTTCATATTTTCGTAATGAATGATCATTATCACTTGTATCTGCATAAGGAACTACACTTGACCTCTGATGTTAATGTTCCTGCTTTCTTCAGATACACACGTTACTAATTTAACCTCACCTATGATCGTTGTGTTCTGCATTCCTGTCAGCAAATGTGACTTTCAAGGACCTGTTTTGTTTTTATTTTGCCTATTACCATTTTTAAGGGAGGAAGCTGTAGCACCAGCCTAGCATGGTAGTATTCCTGAGGGTGATGGTAAGCTGGTGTTAGGGATTCACCAGCCCTCAGCATAGTTCCTGTCCATCCCCCTTTGCTGTTTTTATTTTTTTCCCAGTGTTTCATTAACACGGAGAGTAGGAGACCATCATGCTCTCCAATACATTTTTCTCTCTCTACACAACACTACACAAACATTACACACCACATCCTCTTTCTAGGCATAGGGATGTGGTGACCCCATCACCCACCACATCTGTGGTGCAGTAAGCCCCATAACCCCAACGATACCTCCCTGGGGATGGTAGGGAACTCTGTCTTTGAGCAGAGTAGCAGAGTTTGGGGTAAAATCCTCTTTGGGCCAGAGTGCTAGAAGTCCCCCCTCCTGTAAAATGTCTTGCAAAATTGACAAAAACAATGCAACTTTATGCGGGCAAACAATTAATGTCTAAAAGAAAAATACAATTGTATACGATTGTACTGATGCCAGTAGCTATTCACAAATAGATAAAATTAGGTTTTTCATCAGGATCATATCCAGTCACACGGAAAAAATATAGTTATTAGCATGAACCTGAGTAAGAGTACCATGCAAGGTGAAAAATACAGTAGAACCAAAATATCTTTTGTCCCGATATGGATTCAGGCATGAAGAGCATTTTTGGGCAAGATTCCCCTTGCCCCCTCCAAAACAACTGAACCTGCTATGCATATGGCAGCTGTGGTGGTCTGGAGTAAGCCATCACTACCGTTGAGAAGCAATTCGATGAAATACTGAATCGATGGTCATTTACCGAACTGGCACTTTTAAAGGGAAAATATTATAATTTCTATCACCATATAAGCAGCCGTGGCTCAGTGGGATAGAGCGCTCTGCTCTGACCGAAGGGTGGGAGGATCGAATCCACCCAAGGGTCATTGGTAGACATCAGGAAGGGGATCTGGTCATAAAATGCTACACGCTCCAATCCAAAAGTCCTCTACCCAGGGGCAACGCCTTAGCCCTTTGAGGATACCAGGCGTAAAACCAATTTTTTTTTTTTTTTAATATAAGTTCATCCACACCTAATTATCTGAAATCCGGTAAAAAAAAATGTGCTTAATACAACTGTTAATAAAAAATCAGGTTTCAGAGATAAAATGTGCTAAGTTAGGGGATATTTCACCTTCAGATCATCACGCATTGACATACTTCCATTTTGCATAAATACTGATTTAAGCACAAATAAATGTATTTACATTGTTAATCAATATTTACACAAAACAGAATTCTGTCAAGGCAAACTGTCAGGCTAGAGGTGAAACACTTCTACTAACTTTAGCAAATTTTTGCTCTGAATCCTGAATTTTTATTAATAGTCAAATTGAACACACATTTTTGACCGGATTTCATATAATTAGGTGTGTATGAACCTATATGGTGATAAAAATTATATCTTAACATACACAGCTTAACCTAACCTACCAGTCACTTGTCAAGGAAAATCAACCCTAACTTTGGTTTAAGTCATAAGTGGGGATGTGAAATCTTTTTCTCCAGATCAGACTGGCTGTTACTAAAAAGACGTTCAGATATCACCAGTACATAAGACCAAGAAATCAGATGACCAAATATTCCACAGGGGTCTAGCTGTATACAGTCTGGCATATCTAGAAGGAAAAAACATTGAAATATTTCGGTCTTTGTGACATCTCCCCTATGTAATACTGCCCGTTTTCAGGGCTATATGCACCTGGAGTCAGGATCTAGCAATACTTATACTGATTTAGTTCATTAAAACTTTATGATATCTAAACTCGATGCTATCAAGTTTCATTACGACTTTATCATATCTAAACTTGATGCTACCAAGTTGTCCTACAGGTACCTGGTTGTCGCAAGGTCTGCTGTCACTACTAGTCTCTAAAACCAACAAAACTCTTCACTAAAGCACACATATAGCATACTTCATCATTAAGAGAGCTATCACACTAAGTCTTACTTGCCTATCATGATAATAATAGCTGAATATAACAGAAATCTTCCCATTACTGCAGTATGATTCCCAGACATTGTTGTGAGTGGCGGGCAGCTGTGGCCCTGAAATGGTTTGTGACGTCACAGTGAGGGTGTTTGTTTCGCGCAAGGTACAGTTGCCGACATATGAAACGAGGACACCTAGCCCAGAAACGTAGTGGTAGGGTGCTCGCCGCACTTGGTAACAATGTCGTCCAGACATGAATCTTTATCAAGGGGCTCACTCATCAGACGGATTGAAACAGACCTCGAGATTTGTGAGATTGCTTACTATGCCGTGTTACAAAACCAGTTGTGTATGCTTGCCTACTGAAATGATATAAAGTGAATATATGTCATAATATGGTAGGGAAAGGCTAACATATTACAAATATACCTGATATTTCTTTCAGTTTTCTTATTCTATTCGTACTGTAAAAAGTAGTACTATTCAGGAGAGCATTGTTGACTTGCTGCACATGGCAGTAAGACATTATTTGTCATAGGACTTTATTAACGGCTTTCTATCGCCTATTTTTATTGCTGATAGATGTTATGCCATTGATAGTTGATTTATTACGGAGAGAGAGAGAGAGAGAGAGAGAGAGAGAGAGAGAGAGAGAGAGAGCTGTAGGAGGTGAAAAGACGAGCACTACAACCCAGAATCGTGTTGGGCACGACAATGGATTACAGCCGTGGTGAATGTTATTTACAGTTTAAGAATGCAATCAATGCAGTATTAGTTTATTGTTAAATACAGTCCAAACCTTGGATGTTGAAAGCGTGTGCAATGACAGTTTAGCCATGTCTACAGGACATGAGAATATTTGTGCTTAATCAGTAACTGGCAGCAGAAGGAGGAGGGTGGGGGAGTTGGGGGCCGAAGGTGGGGTGGACTTTATCCTGGTCCCCCCTTCCCTCTGTCCAGGGTAGAGGGGGGGAAGGTAAGAGCAACCCCTAAGCACAAATTAGTATGCGTGTAGTCATATATGCTTTTAAATGGACCTATATGTTAATGTGCATTTCAATTTTGTTCATTTATACATTATCTGAATTACACTGCGAGGATAAGCATATACCATGTGACAAGCAGTTTCTATTAAACAACCCCTTTAATTATTTACAAATACAATGTTGCAAATAATGCATCTGCAGCAAGGTCCTCCAAAAAATCTCCTTCTTCAAATACACGCGCACAGTATTAAATGTAATTTATTAACAAGGAATATCTATAAAGAATCTTTACATTTAATGGATAACATAATACACAAACAAAATGTATACAGAAATGTTCCGTTAATTAGAGGCCACAGCCCTAAATCCAATCTGTGTATCAGTAATCACTCCAATCCCCTACACTGTCGATAACAGCCTGCAGTCGTTCACACATATTCGCTACATGCGAATACATCTCGAGATTTGTCGAGATAAGAGTGCTCATATGCTCTCCGTGCTCTGTTACCAAATTTTCCAAGCCGATGCAATGTCCGAGGTGCGCTCTCAGATTTGAGCATAGTCACCCCCATGAGTCACCATAAGAAGGCAACAAGAACGTATAGGTCTCCAAAGAAGAACTGTAGGATTATGAGACGGTGTTTCATCCATACGATATATAGCACACCAACTGGGGATATCTAAATCAACAGTGGAAAGATGACCTCGAAAGTGGGAAGAAAGTGGTAAACCTCGAAACTGTGCACATGGAAGACGAGGTCGCAAAACTACACCCGAAGAAGACCATAGAATACATAAATCCTTCCACCAATCATTTCACCAATGCAGTCACAGTACAGGAAGAGCTACATTTAGATGTGTCAGCCCGCACTGTTCAAGACGCCTTTATGACTAAGGCATTCACTACCGTACACCTGCCAGAAAATAACTCCCGACAAAGCAGCACCGTGCCACTGGACTGCTATCCGGCCAACAGCATGTGCAGAAAGATCTGGATTTCTGGGGATGGGTGGTCTTCACGGATGAGAAGGCCTTCCGATCAACTTCTCATGGCAAGATTCATTGTTGAAAAAATAACTCCAGTTAAGAAAAATACTATCTTATCAAACTGTAGTGATAACTAATGACATAAGAATAACAAACTAGGGCACCGTCACTATGACTGTTTCCATATGATATAGAACAATAGCAGTCAACTACTATAATTCCACCTATGGTTGTTAATGAAAATAAATTATTAATAAAAACAATGAACAATGTTCAATATAAAACAATCCACTGTAATTACGGAGAAGCAAAGTTATTAACTCCGTATAATAAGGTGGCTTATATTAAGTGCCTCGTAATCATGGTGTCACTATATTTTCATTCTTAGAGTCTTGTAGACAGCGTGTCCTGCGTGGCACGAGTTCACTTGTACTCACCTCACATATGCCCACATGGCACTGTAATAGGTTTGTCGCCTTCGGGCGTAATAAATTAATCAAATCAAATCAAATCTTAGAGTCTTGTAATTCACTTGCTTCAGCATTCCACCATCAGTATCTGCTCTTCGTCACAGTTTCTCATTTGTCATCCGTCTCAGTCATTCTGCACACACACACACACACACACACACACACACACTAATGCACACACACACACACACACACACTAATGCACACACACACACACACACTAATGCACACACACACACACGTAATAAGCCCGCTTCCACACACACAACCTTCTGCAGAATCGCATGCTCATTGGTTCGAAATCCCCCCACATCCCTTCCTCTGCCATATTTGGCTATTTGCCCTATAAAGGGTTTATAAATGTAGGTTCCCTACATATCAACGATACTAACAGTGGTGCTTGGCCCACAACTGCTTGGTTATCACGTTATTATATAGAGTTTGTGATGTCATCAGGAAAACTAAAATAAGAATTATCAAATCTTATAGTGCAGAACAGTCCATAACCATATTATAATTATATTTCCTGTATTCTTGGCAAAATATATATGAAGAGACACGCAGCGGTCATGTACGCTGTGCAACGTGTGGGCCTGGATCTGCCTCCATGGCGTAGGTGACCTCATCCACATCCAAGGACGGTTCAACGCAGCAAAATACATTGAAATATTAGAGGAACACTTTCTGCCATCCCTCTAAGAAAAGAACTACCCTTTCACTGGTTTCATTCTCTTTGTCCACGATAGATGTCCAATACATACAGCCTGTGTCGTCCAGCAGTGGTTTGCGAACCTGGAGTAGCTCCAATGGCCCAGTAAGGGCTGTGACATAAATCCAATTGAAAACCTATGGGCTAATATTGTGAACTCCTGGGAGCCAGGACAGGAAAGGACATCCGAACAACTGGTGCAACACACCATGGAACAGTGGCGCTTGTTTCAGGGCAATTTTCGCTCAGTCTACAGGCAAGTAGCGAATATATCAGAACGACTGCAGGCTGTCATCTACAATGCAGGGGGTTGGAGTGGTTATTGATACACAGATTGGATTTAGGCCTGTGGCCTCTAATTAACGGAGCATTTCTGTATACATTGTAAAGATTAACCACATTTTGTTTGTGTATTATGTTATCCATTAAATGTAAAGATTCTTTATAATATTCCTTGTTTATAAATTACATTTAATATTGAATGGGTGTATTTGAAGAAGGAGATTTTCTGGAGGGCCTTGCTGCAGATGCATCATTATGCAACATTGTATTTGTAAATAATTAAAGGGGTTGTTTAATAGAAACTGCTTGTCACATGGTGTATGCTTATCCTCGCAGTGTAATTCAGATAATGTATAACTGAACAAAATTGAAATGCACATTAACATATACGTCCATTTAAAAGCATATATGACCACACGCATACTAATTTGTGCTTAAGGGTTGCTCTTACCTTCCCCCCCCTCTACCCTGGACAGAGGGAAGGGGGGACCAGGATCAAGTCCACCCCACCTTCGGCCCCCAACTCCCCCACCCTCCTCCTCCAGCTGCCAGTTACTGATTAAGCACAAATATTCTCATGTCCTGTAGACATGGCTAAACTGTCATTGTACACGCTTTCAACATCCAAGGTTTGGACTGTATTTAACAATAAACTAATACTGCACTGATTGCATTCTTAAACTGTAAATAACATCCACCACGACTGTAATCCATTGTCGTGCCCAACACGATTCTGGGTTGTAGTGCTCGTCTTTTCACCTCCCTCAGCTCTCTCTCTCTCTCTCTCTCTCTCTCTCTCCGTAATAAATCAACTATCAACGGCATAACATCTATCAGCAATAAAAATAGGTGATAGAAAGCCATTAATAAAGTCCTGTGACAAATAATGTCTTACTGCCATGTGCAGCAAGTCAACAATGCTCTCCTGAATAGTACTACTTTTTACAGTAAGAATAGAATAAGAAAACTGAAAGAAATATCAGGTATATTTGTAATGTGTTAGCCTTTCCATACCATATTATGACATATATTCACTTTATATCATTTCAGTAGGCAAGCATACACAACTGGTTTTGTAACACGGCATAGTAAGCAATCTCACAAATCTCGAGGTCTGTTTCGATCCGTCTGATGAGTGAGCCCCTTGATAAAGATTCATGTCTGGACGGCATTGTTACCAAGTGCGGCGAGCACCCTACCACTACGTTTCTGGGCTAGGTGTCCTCGTTTCATATGTCGGCAACTGTACAATAATCTTCAACTTTTATTTATTATTTTTGTTCATAAATATTAAATCGGAGAGAAAAATTAATGATACTCCGATGATAATAAGTGACCATTCTACTACTTTATGTAACTTGTACACGACCGTCAACCATTCCATTTCTTTACTGAACAAAAAGGAGAGAAGAGAGAAAATATGAAGCATTGTTGATCAGGATTTCAGGTACATCCAATGTACAGTGCATGAAGGCAGGGTACATGGAGGAGAGCTGTCAGCATATTTTTGAGGGTCTCCTCAACAGTAAACAGGCCTAAAAACATAAATCAATATCATTATCATCATCATCATCATCCCATCCCTTACTTCCAGCTAAAGATTTTTATGCAAAGATAGAAAGAAGTACAAAGGACAGACAGTTCATAGGTGAAATTCCAAGGGTCTCTAGTACAGGAGTAAGGTGAGACCATCAATCTCACACAGCACATGAACACATCAAATTGTCACCATTTATCATGCAAAATGAGAAAAAGAAAACGCTAAGTTGTATAAGAAGCAGAAGTCAAGTCCTAAAAAAGTGCAATAACTGAAAAATAAATGTGCTTAAGAAAGATAAGGATTGCATCAAGGGAAAAATCATTGTCAAAAATACTGAAAGTCAGAATGGAGATATATCAGGTGGCCAAGCAGGTTTTCTTTTATGTGACTACGACATGAAAGAAGTAGACAGCGCTACATCAAGTGAGTGGATGATGAGCATCCCTACCAACCAGTAAAAATATTTACCTGGGTGTAGTATACAGGATTTGAGCTAAGCTCGTGTTGTCCTGTTTCCATATCCACTTTAATTCAACTTACTTGAAACACACGAATGTTCTTTGCTTGTACTAACACCTCCACCAACTCATTCCATGTTTCTCTAATTCCATTTGGGAAGGTACTTTTTCAAATCATTAAGATACATCTACTCCCCTACAAGTGATACCATGCCCTCTTGTCCTTCCATCAAATTTCACAAAATAATGTGCATGATGGGTAGCACTGTCTAGCACTGAGTACTCCACTTTTCCAAACACATTCTTCTTCTTTGTCAGGATACAGTTCTTCCTGGGTTTGGCTGGGGACAGCAGAAAAAATGATGTCAAGCAGCCAACACAGCCTTAACCAAACTATAGGCATACCTTGGTATACAATACCCCTAAATGCAATACCCTGGCTTAATGATAAGGGGTAGACATACCACCATATCCCTGGCTT
>JAGKTI010028289.1:0-12994 GCA_018397915.1 Birgus latro | reverse complement strand
ATGGCAGCATACTGTCCCTTTAATTTGATGAATTATTTTACTGATTTATTCTTGCTGTCTGCAGATAATTTTACTCTATGTAGCAGGGATATCTAATACACAGAAGGTTAGATTATGCTATATCTAACTACCCCAGTTTGAAAAGTCCCTTCTAACCTGACTAAAATCATCTATGGGTGGCAATATGCTGAAAAAGACAAAATGGATTCAAGGGAGTTAATGTGCTGGGCATATGCATAAATGGTCAAAACAATTCTTAAGCCACTGATGAGTTTCAAACCCATGTACAATGTAAGATCACCTGTGAAATCTACTATATGTTTACAGCCACTCAAAAAATCCTGTGAATTCTGTTAGTAGTACACAAAAATATGAGCACATCTTATCACTGCTAAATTGTGTTCAACCACATGAGTGTGGATGCATCATCCTAATTCTATTTCTGCCATTTCCTGATGATTTTGTCCATCTTAGAAAACACCCTTCATGTTCAATGGGATAATGAAGGCTGTATCTATCCCTCTTCCACTACAAGGGTACTAAATGTGATATGTGGTAGCAGCAAGGAAAAATGATACCCTAACTTTAACTTTCAGAGGATTTTCTAAACTGGGTACCAATCATTAAACTGAACATTACGGCGCGGTGAAAAATATTTTGGAGGCTTGAAGTTAGAAGTGGGAGTGGAAGAAGCTATTTCTGTACTCCATCCATAGTTACACTTCCCTTCTTCCTTGTGACTGGGAACACTGGTATCTAAGTAGCTGGAATAACTGGGTAGGTGGTAGTCTTCATAATGGGGAGCAGCTGAATGAACCACACTGCTGGAATTGTTACGATGCTGTTGTTTATATCCTCCATTAAAGAATGGTTTTCCATTTGACTGTACAATTTTTTCTGGTTGTTTCTCATTTAAATGGTGCATTTTTCCCATCTGCTCACCTGATACCATTTCTTCTGCACCATCCTCATGACTGTGGGAATACCTAGACATAAACATAATAAACTGGGCTTCACTTCTATGCTGCTTCATGAGATAGATGACATATAAATCAGCCACATCACAGAGTTGGTACATCTTCCTTTTGAGTTTCCTTATGCCACTTGAGTTTGTATGTGTATGCAAGAAAGCCCACTTGAATGGTGGGATACAAGCTAGGAGTAAAAAGGATACTGATACAGCTGTACAGATGGTAGCAAATGCAAGCCATAACCACAACACAAAGAATACCTTTTCATACAACTCCATTACTAGGAGATGGCAGGCTAATCGTTCTGTTCGTTCATTATTAATTAGGACCTGGGGCTCAAGTGTACAGTTGACAAAGGGAGGGAAG
This sequence comes from Birgus latro, assembly GCA_018397915.1. Classification (NCBI taxonomy): domain Eukaryota; kingdom Metazoa; phylum Arthropoda; class Malacostraca; order Decapoda; family Coenobitidae; genus Birgus; species Birgus latro. The sequence continues at coordinate 11,657 of JAGKTI010028289.1, read as the reverse complement.
AGGGTGGAGAGCTCATCTGTGAAATTTTGAGGGTCCCTGGTATATGGATAGGCTGAAATGACAAGGCCTAAAAAGCGTCCCTGAAAAATGAAAATCATCATCATTCATCTGACATAATTAAATAAAAGAGAAAATTAAGGTGTATACTATCTATTTACAGCTATATGCCTCAGTCCTGAAAGGGTAGCCATAAATGAATGAACTCCATGTCACCCCACTCTCTGAAAATATCACAGAGAGAGAGAGAGAGAGAGAGAGAGAGAGAGAGAGAGAGAGAGAGAGAGAGAGAGAGAGATTGTATACAGTATAAAGCTGACATCAACAGTCCCCCACAATGGACTGGTTGACGGTCAATTTTTTTTTTAAGGTAAACAATTTATTTGGGTGATAAATGTGCTGAATTATCCTATGATATAGTTCATCTGACAAACCGAAGTAAGAATTTGGAGATGGAAGCCATCAAAGTTGCATAAAAAGAGGCTGATGGCAGCGCGAGCCTCGAGTGGCTGACGTTATAGGCCTATAAACCCGGAGAGAAAACACGACTGCAATCGCCAACTGTGTGATTGTGGTTCTGCTGATTAGCCAAGCTTTGCTTCGTCATGGCCAAGTCAGCAAATAACCACCACTGGTGCTCTACTCCACTGTGCAAGAACACTAGGAGAATCACACCAGAAAAAAGATTCATCACTGTTTCAAGAGATGAAACCCAAGCAGCTGTCATAGGCGTAGGAAGTGGGGGAGCAGGGGGGTGGGGGGTGCTATTGCCCCCCCCCACCCCAGTCTTCAGTGAAGAGCTATTTTCAGGCAAACTCACCAAAAATTCGGGCAGATATTTTCCTGTATATTAACCTGTCTTGACTAGGTTGTTCTAATGTTATTTGGTGCGTTTGACTGCGTTATGTGAGCCCATAAATGATTATGAAGTATAAAACAAACTTTATAATCATATATCCGAGACTTTTTTGCTGTCTCACATGAATCCATTCACTAATCGGCACATTTTAGATCTAAATCGGCGACTTCTGGCTACTTTGGCCTTATTTTTAGAGACACTGAGTTGTTTTAGCGATACTGGTTCCCACTGAGTTGGTAGCCCTACATGCGCTTTGAGCAAGCAACATATCCTCTGGACGGAATACTATGACACGGTAAGACCCTCATGGTGCCGATATACTTTCCAATCTAGACCTGCCAGTTCTTCTGACACAGTGTGATGTAGACAGCCAATTTCTTTCATCTCTTGTAGCATATTTTAAATATTTCAGTGTAAGTGGAGCACCACTACGTGTTGACTGACGGTGTAGGTACTGATTTAAGCATTTGTGCAAAATCTGGTGAATTTCTAATTACATGAAACTGACATTAACATAATTCCTGTTTATGTATTAGAGGTAGACTGCGAGATGATGCTGATTTCATGTGTGCGGCGTGTCGGGGAGAGCAGGTGGAGATTGTTAGGCATGAGAGGGTTGAACTTGCAGGTGAGTCTCTTGAGTGTGTGGAGGAGTTATGTTATTTGGGAGACATGTTAAGTGCCGGAGGTGGGGCTGGAGTTAGCTCGGTTGCTAGGATGAGAAGTGGTTGGAAGAAGTTCAGGGAGCTGTTGCCTCTCCTGACATTGAGAGGACTCTCCTTACGTGCTAAGGGGTCTTTGTATGCAGCATGTGTTAGGAGTGTGATGCTGTTTGGTAGTGAGACCTGGGCAGTAAAGGAAGAGGATATTCGCAGGCTTAATCGTACAGAAATGACAATGATTAGGTGGATGTGCAGTGCGTCCCTGCATGCAAGGCCTGGGGGGGCTGGGTTTATGATGGAAGAGTTGAGAGGTACGATGGGACTGGAGTGTATTGGTGTTATGATGAGGAGGGATAGGCTGAGGTGGTTTGGACATGTGGAGAGGATGGGGGATGACAATTGGGTACAGAGAGTGAGAGGTGTTAATATTGGGGGAGGGGTTGGGAGGGGTAGACCGAGAAAGACATGGGACGAGGTCATTAAGTGTGACTTAAGGGTTAAGGGACTGAACAGGGAGGCTGCCAGAGATCGAGCAGCGTGGAGAGCCGCCATTAGGTGACCAAGGCTGACGCATGCAAGCATGTTGGAGCCTTCAAAAACGAAACGAAACGAAATGATATATGTTACTATTTTCTGCTTGGGCTTGGTTTTGCTTACTTTAGTGACTGTACTTTATTGGGATTCCTTAGTAATCTTAGGGTTTGTTAATTATATAGTGGTGAGGGGAAGGGTGCATCAAATTAAGTGATATAGTGTACTGGAGAGCATTACAGAGCTTTACGAACAAGTGAAAGGACTAAACTTTGGTTCAGAGACCACATATGTAATATCGATTATCAAGCCCAAATCCAAAATATATTGAACTTTCATTCAGCTTCTGGTGTCTCCTGTCTAGTTAGTTGATGTGTTGCATGATGCCAACCTCAGCTCTGTCTCTTATTTATTCATTCATTTATTTTTTTTATGTCTCCGACTCTGGGCATATGCTTCACAGCCTGCTCTCAAGGCCCAGTATTCCTCCATACCATACACCACTAGTTAGGCAGAAGACCTATTTTCAGAGTATAGAGTGTGATTATCATGTGCCTGTACTCTCTGTTGTACAGCTTTAGCACAACATGGTGCTTCTTATCATGTGCATTTATTTTTGGCACTATGTATTTGATAATTTAGGCGCCTGGTAGCATGACTGATAGAGTACCTGGGTCGTAGCACACCATGGCCTTCCAGTCATAGTTCAAACCCAGCAGTGTCCTGGGGTTTATCATTCATGTAGACGCAACTAGGGGTGTAGTTCAGTCTCCTACCCTACCCTTAAATGCTCTAAACTAACTGTAGCTTACTTAGCCTTGAGCCCTTATGTTCCGATGCTTGCAAAATGGGATTTCTTTCTTTCTTTCTTTCTGGTGTACCAGGCTCCACTCCACCAACATATGGTGCTCTGCAGAGATTGTATGTAGCGTGAGAAGTGCTTGTAAGTGTGACTGTTGTGTTGGAGTGGCTTTGGATGTGTGTGTAGTCTGTAAACCAAGTGTAATCGGCCCGGGCAAGCTGACTGGGCGCAAGCATAATTTATAGTATGCAGGACTGGGTCAACCACAGCACCCCTTATGTCCACCAAAGCAGTACTTGGTCAGAAGAAAGCTCCCAAAGTTTTACAACTTGGTGGGGTGCAAATCCTCATTCTTCAGTGTACAAAAATGCACACTTTACCACTGTACCACAGAATTGGCATTGACAATTTTTTATGATAATTTCATAATTTCTTTGTCAGTTTCCAGTTTGTCCAATTTGGTGTAACTGAGAATTATTTACATTCATAATTTGTACTGAGTGAAGCTCTTAAGTTCAGTTTGAAGGCTTGTTTCTTTTGTAGGCTTTATAATCATTATAGCTATAATTATTATTTAATTTTTAATGGAAATAAGTTGTGTTTTCACAGGCAATGTTCCAAGTTTAGTTATTATTAATATTCATAGTTTTAATGGAGAGAATTATTTTGTTCTGATCGATACAATGAAGAAAGCTTTTATAGGCTATCATTTTTCATATTTTCGTAATGAATGATCATTATCACTTGTATCTGCATAAGGAACTACACTTGACCTCTGATGTTAATGTTCCTGCTTTCTTCAGATACACACGTTACTAATTTAACCTCACCTATGATCGTTGTGTTCTGCATTCCTGTCAGCAAATGTGACTTTCAAGGACCTGTTTTGTTTTTATTTTGCCTATTACCATTTTTAAGGGAGGAAGCTGTAGCACCAGCCTAGCATGGTAGTATTCCTGAGGGTGATGGTAAGCTGGTGTTAGGGATTCACCAGCCCTCAGCATAGTTCCTGTCCATCCCCCTTTGCTGTTTTTATTTTTTTCCCAGTGTTTCATTAACACGGAGAGTAGGAGACCATCATGCTCTCCAATACATTTTTCTCTCTCTACACAACACTACACAAACATTACACACCACATCCTCTTTCTAGGCATAGGGATGTGGTGACCCCATCACCCACCACATCTTTGGTGCAGTAAGCCCCATAACCCCAACGATACCTCCCTGGGGATGGTAGGGAACTCTGTCTTTGAGCAGAGTAGCAGAGTTTGGGGTAAAATCCTCTTTGGGCCAGAGTGCTAGAAGTCCCCCCTCCTGTAAAATGTCTTGCAAAATTGACAAAAACAATGCAACTTTATGCGGGCAAACAATTAATGTCTAAAAGAAAAATACAATTGTATACGATTGTACTGATGCCAGTAGCTATTCACAAATAGATAAAATTAGGTTTTTCATCAGGATCATATCCAGTCACACGGAAAAAATATAGTTATTAGCATGAACCTGAGTAAGAGTACCATGCAAGGTGAAAAATACAGTAGAACCAAAATATCTTTTGTCCCGATATGGATTCAGGCATGAAGAGCATTTTTGGGCAAGATTCCCCTTGCCCCCTCCAAAACAACTGAACCTGCTATGCATATGGCAGCTGTGGTGGTCTGGAGTAAGCCATCACTACCGTTGAGAAGCAATTCGATGAAATACTGAATCGATGGTCATTTACCGAACTGGCACTTTTAAAGGGAAAATATTATAATTTCTATCACCATATAAGCAGCCGTGGCTCAGTGGGATAGAGCGCTCTGCTCTGACCGAAGGGTGGGAGGATCGAATCCACCCAAGGGTCATTGGTAGACATCAGGAAGGGGATCTGGTCATAAAATGCTACACGCTCCAATCCAAAAGTCCTCTACCCAGGGGCAACGCCTTAGCCCTTTGAGGATACCAGGCGTAAAACCAATTTTTTTTTTTTTTTAATATAAGTTCATCCACACCTAATTATCTGAAATCCGGTAAAAAAAAATGTGCTTAATACAACTGTTAATAAAAAATCAGGTTTCAGAGATAAAATGTGCTAAGTTAGGGGATATTTCACCTTCAGATCATCACGCATTGACATACTTCCATTTTGCATAAATACTGATTTAAGCACAAATAAATGTATTTACATTGTTAATCAATATTTACACAAAACAGAATTCTGTCAAGGCAAACTGTCAGGCTAGAGGTGAAACACTTCTACTAACTTTAGCAAATTTTTGCTCTGAATCCTGAATTTTTATTAATAGTCAAATTGAACACACATTTTTGACCGGATTTCATATAATTAGGTGTGTATGAACCTATATGGTGATAAAAATTATATCTTAACATACACAGCTTAACCTAACCTACCAGTCACTTGTCAAGGAAAATCAACCCTAACTTTGGTTTAAGTCATAAGTGGGGATGTGAAATCTTTTTCTCCAGATCAGACTGGCTGTTACTAAAAAGACGTTCAGATATCACCAGTACATAAGACCAAGAAATCAGATGACCAAATATTCCACAGGGGTCTAGCTGTATACAGTCTGGCATATCTAGAAGGAAAAAACATTGAAATATTTCGGTCTTTGTGACATCTCCCCTATGTAATACTGCCCGTTTTCAGGGCTATATGCACCTGGAGTCAGGATCTAGCAATACTTATACTGATTTAGTTCATTAAAACTTTATGATATCTAAACTCGATGCTATCAAGTTTCATTACGACTTTATCATATCTAAACTTGATGCTACCAAGTTGTCCTACAGGTACCTGGTTGTCGCAAGGTCTGCTGTCACTACTAGTCTCTAAAACCAACAAAACTCTTCACTAAAGCACACATATAGCATACTTCATCATTAAGAGAGCTATCACACTAAGTCTTACTTGCCTATCATGATAATAATAGCTGAATATAACAGAAATCTTCCCATTACTGCAGTATGATTCCCAGACATTGTTGTGAGTGGCGGGCAGCTGTGGCCCTGAAATGGTTTGTGACGTCACAGTGAGGGTGTTTGTTTCGCGCAAGGTACAGTTGCCGACATATGAAACGAGGACACCTAGCCCAGAAACGTAGTGGTAGGGTGCTCGCCGCACTTGGTAACAATGCCGTCCAGACATGAATCTTTATCAAGGGGCTCACTCATCAGACGGATTGAAACAGACCTCGAGATTTGTGAGATTGCTTACTATGCCGTGTTACAAAACCAGTTGTGTATGCTTGCCTACTGAAATGATATAAAGTGAATATATGTCATAATATGGTAGGGAAAGGCTAACATATTACAAATATACCTGATATTTCTTTCAGTTTTCTTATTCTATTCGTACTGTAAAAAGTAGTACTATTCAGGAGAGCATTGTTGACTTGCTGCACATGGCAGTAAGACATTATTTGTCATAGGACTTTATTAACGGCTTTCTATCGCCTATTTTTATTGCTGATAGATGTTATGCCATTGATAGTTGATTTATTACGGAGAGAGAGAGAGAGAGAGAGAGAGAGAGAGAGAGAGAGAGAGAGAGCTGTAGGAGGTGAAAAGACGAGCACTACAACCCAGAATCGTGTTGGGCACGACAATGGATTACAGCCGTGGTGAATGTTATTTACAGTTTAAGAATGCAATCAATGCAGTATTAGTTTATTGTTAAATACAGTCCAAACCTTGGATGTTGAAAGCGTGTGCAATGACAGTTTAGCCATGTCTACAGGACATGAGAATATTTGTGCTTAATCAGTAACTGGCAGCAGAAGGAGGAGGGTGGGGGAGTTGGGGGCCGAAGGTGGGGTGGACTTTATCCTGGTCCCCCCTTCCCTCTGTCCAGGGTAGAGGGGGGGAAGGTAAGAGCAACCCCTAAGCACAAATTAGTATGCGTGTAGTCATATATGCTTTTAAATGGACCTATATGTTAATGTGCATTTCAATTTTGTTCATTTATACATTATCTGAATTACACTGCGAGGATAAGCATATACCATGTGACAAGCAGTTTCTATTAAACAACCCCTTTAATTATTTACAAATACAATGTTGCAAATAATGCATCTGCAGCAAGGTCCTCCAAAAAATCTCCTTCTTCAAATACACGCGCACAGTATTAAATGTAATTTATTAACAAGGAATATCTATAAAGAATCTTTACATTTAATGGATAACATAATACACAAACAAAATGTATACAGAAATGTTCCGTTAATTAGAGGCCACAGCCCTAAATCCAATCTGTGTATCAGTAATCACTCCAATCCCCTACACTGTCGATAACAGCCTGCAGTCGTTCACACATATTCGCTACATGCGAATACATCTCGAGATTTGTCGAGATAAGAGTGCTCATATGCTCTCCGTGCTCTGTTACCAAATTTTCCAAGCCGATGCAATGTCCGAGGTGCGCTCTCAGATTTGAGCATAGTCACCCCCATGAGTCACCATAAGAAGGCAACAAGAACGTATAGGTCTCCAAAGAAGAACTGTAGGATTATGAGACGGTGTTTCATCCATACGATATATAGCACACCAACTGGGGATATCTAAATCAACAGTGGAAAGATGACCTCGAAAGTGGGAAGAAAGTGGTAAACCTCGAAACTGTGCACATGGAAGACGAGGTCGCAAAACTACACCCGAAGAAGACCATAGAATACATAAATCCTTCCACCAATCATTTCACCAATGCAGTCACAGTACAGGAAGAGCTACATTTAGATGTGTCAGCCCGCACTGTTCAAGACGCCTTTATGACTAAGGCATTCACTACCGTACACCTGCCAGAAAATAACTCCCGACAAAGCAGCACCGTGCCACTGGACTGCTATCCGGCCAACAGCATGTGCAGAAAGATCTGGATTTCTGGGGATGGGTGGTCTTCACGGATGAGAAGGCCTTCCGATCAACTTCTCATGGCAAGATTCATTGTTGAAAAAATAACTCCAGTTAAGAAAAATACTATCTTATCAAACTGTAGTGATAACTAATGACATAAGAATAACAAACTAGGGCACCGTCACTATGACTGTTTCCATATGATATAGAACAATAGCAGTCAACTACTATAATTCCACCTATGGTTGTTAATGAAAATAAATTATTAATAAAAACAATGAACAATGTTCAATATAAAACAATCCACTGTAATTACGGAGAAGCAAAGTTATTAACTCCGTATAATAAGGTGGCTTATATTAAGTGCCTCGTAATCATGGTGTCACTATATTTTCATTCTTAGAGTCTTGTAGACAGCGTGTCCTGCGTGGCACGAGTTCACTTGTACTCACCTCACATATGCCCACATGGCACTGTAATAGGTTTGTCGCCTTCGGGCGTAATAAATTAATCAAATCAAATCAAATCTTAGAGTCTTGTAATTCACTTGCTTCAGCATTCCACCATCAGTATCTGCTCTTCGTCACAGTTTCTCATTTGTCATCCGTCTCAGTCATTCTGCACACACACACACACACACACACACACACTAATGCACACACACACACACACACACACTAATGCACACACACACACACACACTAATGCACACACACACACACGTAATAAGCCCGCTTCCACACACACAACCTTCTGCAGAATCGCATGCTCATTGGTTCGAAATCCCCCCACATCCCTTCCTCTGCCATATTTGGCTATTTGCCCTATAAAGGGTTTATAAATGTAGGTTCCCTACATATCAACGATACTAACAGTGGTGCTTGGCCCACAACTGCTTGGTTATCACGTTATTATATAGAGTTTGTGATGTCATCAGGAAAACTAAAATAAGAATTATCAAATCTTATAGTGCAGAACAGTCCATAACCATATTATAATTATATTTCCTGTATTCTTGGCAAAATATATATGAAGAGACACGCAGCGGTCATGTACGCTGTGCAACGTGTGGGCCTGGATCTGCCTCCATGGCGTAGGTGACCTCATCCACATCCAAGGACGGTTCAACGCAGCAAAATACATTGAAATATTAGAGGAACACTTTCTGCCATCCCTCTAAGAAAAGAACTACCCTTTCACTGGTTTCATTCTCTTTGTCCACGATAGATGTCCAATACATACAGCCTGTGTCGTCCAGCAGTGGTTTGCGAACCTGGAGTAGCTCCAATGGCCCAGTAAGGGCTGTGACATAAATCCAATTGAAAACCTATGGGCTAATATTGTGAACTCCTGGGAGCCAGGACAGGAAAGGACATCCGAACAACTGGTGCAACACACCATGGAACAGTGGCGCTTGTTTCAGGGCAATTTTCGCTCAGTCTACAGGCAAGTAGCGAATATATCAGAACGACTGCAGGCTGTCATCTACAATGCAGGGGGTTGGAGTGGTTATTGATACACAGATTGGATTTAGGCCTGTGGCCTCTAATTAACGGAGCATTTCTGTATACATTGTAAAGATTAACCACATTTTGTTTGTGTATTATGTTATCCATTAAATGTAAAGATTCTTTATAATATTCCTTGTTTATAAATTACATTTAATATTGAATGGGTGTATTTGAAGAAGGAGATTTTCTGGAGGGCCTTGCTGCAGATGCATCATTATGCAACATTGTATTTGTAAATAATTAAAGGGGTTGTTTAATAGAAACTGCTTGTCACATGGTGTATGCTTATCCTCGCAGTGTAATTCAGATAATGTATAACTGAACAAAATTGAAATGCACATTAACATATACGTCCATTTAAAAGCATATATGACCACACGCATACTAATTTGTGCTTAAGGGTTGCTCTTACCTTCCCCCCCCTCTACCCTGGACAGAGGGAAGGGGGGACCAGGATCAAGTCCACCCCACCTTCGGCCCCCAACTCCCCCACCCTCCTCCTCCAGCTGCCAGTTACTGATTAAGCACAAATATTCTCATGTCCTGTAGACATGGCTAAACTGTCATTGTACACGCTTTCAACATCCAAGGTTTGGACTGTATTTAACAATAAACTAATACTGCACTGATTGCATTCTTAAACTGTAAATAACATCCACCACGACTGTAATCCATTGTCGTGCCCAACACGATTCTGGGTTGTAGTGCTCGTCTTTTCACCTCCCTCAGCTCTCTCTCTCTCTCTCTCTCTCTCTCTCTCTCTCCGTAATAAATCAACTATCAACGGCATAACATCTATCAGCAATAAAAATAGGTGATAGAAAGCCATTAATAAAGTCCTGTGACAAATAATGTCTTACTGCCATGTGCAGCAAGTCAACAATGCTCTCCTGAATAGTACTACTTTTTACAGTAAGAATAGAATAAGAAAACTGAAAGAAATATCAGGTATATTTGTAATGTGTTAGCCTTTCCATACCATATTATGACATATATTCACTTTATATCATTTCAGTAGGCAAGCATACACAACTGGTTTTGTAACACGGCATAGTAAGCAATCTCACAAATCTCGAGGTCTGTTTCGATCCGTCTGATGAGTGAGCCCCTTGATAAAGATTCATGTCTGGACGGCATTGTTACCAAGTGCGGCGAGCACCCTACCACTACGTTTCTGGGCTAGGTGTCCTCGTTTCATATGTCGGCAACTGTACAATAATCTTCAACTTTTATTTATTATTTTTGTTCATAAATATTAAATCGGAGAGAAAAATTAATGATACTCCGATGATAATAAGTGACCATTCTACTACTTTATGTAACTTGTACACGACCGTCAACCATTCCATTTCTTTACTGAACAAAAAGGAGAGAAGAGAGAAAATATGAAGCATTGTTGATCAGGATTTCAGGTACATCCAATGTACAGTGCATGAAGGCAGGGTACATGGAGGAGAGCTGTCAGCATATTTTTGAGGGTCTCCTCAACAGTAAACAGGCCTAAAAACATAAATCAATATCATTATCATCATCATCATCATCCCATCCCTTACTTCCAGCTAAAGATTTTTATGCAAAGATAGAAAGAAGTACAAAGGACAGACAGTTCATAGGTGAAATTCCAAGGGTCTCTAGTACAGGAGTAAGGTGAGACCATCAATCTCACACAGCACATGAACACATCAAATTGTCACCATTTATCATGCAAAATGAGAAAAAGAAAACGCTAAGTTGTATAAGAAGCAGAAGTCAAGTCCTAAAAAAGTGCAATAACTGAAAAATAAATGTGCTTAAGAAAGATAAGGATTGCATCAAGGGAAAAATCATTGTCAAAAATACTGAAAGTCAGAATGGAGATATATCAGGTGGCCAAGCAGGTTTTCTTTTATGTGACTACGACATGAAAGAAGTAGACAGCGCTACATCAAGTGAGTGGATGATGAGCATCCCTACCAACCAGTAAAAATATTTACCTGGGTGTAGTATACAGGATTTGAGCTAAGCTCGTGTTGTCCTGTTTCCATATCCACTTTAATTCAACTTACTTGAAACACACGAATGTTCTTTGCTTGTACTAACACCTCCACCAACTCATTCCATGTTTCTCTAATTCCATTTGGGAAGGTACTTTTTCAAATCATTAAGATACATCTACTCCCCTACAAGTGATACCATGCCCTCTTGTCCTTCCATCAAATTTCACAAAATAATGTGCATGATGGGTAGCACTGTCTAGCACTGAGTACTCCACTTTTCCAAACACATTCTTCTTCTTTGTCAGGATACAGTTCTTCCTGGGTTTGGCTGGGGACAGCAGAAAAAATGATGTCAAGCAGCCAACACAGCCTTAACCAAACTATAGGCATACCTTGGTATACAATACCCCTAAATGCAATACCCTGGCTTAATGATAAGGGGTAGACATACCACCATATCCCTGGCTT
>JAGKTI010028288.1:0-12994 GCA_018397915.1 Birgus latro | reverse complement strand
AGTCGGCCACCCGCCACTCAGGCACTGCTTCCCTCCCTCACTCATACAGGGGAACGGCCGCCAGCTGAGCACGGGGAGAGACGGCCTCCTGCCGCTCTTGTGACAAACCCTCATTGGAAGAGGGAATGGCGATGGCCTCAAGCCACATTCCCAGATCGGTGATGGCCTCCTGCCGCACCAGTGGGGAGATGACGGACATCCTCCGCATTCTCCCTACAACCAAAACGGGAAGAAAGACCGGTGAGGGCCTCCTGCCGCACCTCGGCAATGGCCTTCAGCTGCGCTTGCACCCGTGATGGACTCCTGCTGCACGAAGGATGTAGTCTTCAAGGGACAAGGCTCGGGACTAGCGATGGTCTCTTACCAAGCTACGCCCCCAGACAGCAAGGGGCACGATCCCTCCGTGATGGCCTCCTGCCACACGAAGGAGGAGATGGCCACACGCCGCTCCACTGCCACGCCCTAGGGAACCTAACGATGGCCTCCTGCCGCACAAGGGAGGAAATGGCTACGCGCCACCCTTCGCCCCCTACCCCAATGCCTTCCCCTCCTGAGGACTTGGTCTGCTCCCCCAATTCAGGTTGTGGTTGCACGGGTTTCCTCTCCTCTTCCCTACAGGAGGACGTCGGACAAAAGGAGCAGCTGGAGCAGTGTTGGAGAGACATCTGAGACCTGGGGTCCACACCCTTTAGCAAGCTTGGCAGACATCGACCCTGACGGCAACTTCAATGACGGGACGCCGCAGCATACTACTGACAGAGGCCCGGCCGAGATGAGGCCGCAGGACCCGGACCCACCAAGACGTCCCCAGAACCCAGGAGCATGACCTATCCCTCCCAGTCTGACGACACCCTGCCTGGCAGAGTGGGCACCGACAGGTGCACCTGCTCTCCATGTTCAGGCCAAGCCCCTAGGCCCCCTCCCTCACACCACCCCTCAGACCTTCCCGGATGACCCGGCCCCACCAGCTACGATCCAGCAGTGACAGGCCTCCTGACAAAGGCCCCTCCATGACTCACAGGTACCCGGCATCCCGGTGCGGCACCCAAGACGATCCAGCAGCTGCCCGGCCTCCTGACGAAGGCCCCCGGTCGCCCTCCCGGGTGCCTGTCCCTCTCCTGACGCAGGTTGCCGCCTGGGGCCGCTCCCTGTACCCTGGCCATCCATGGAAGTGCCCCGCCTACCTCACGAAACCTCGGAGTCCTCCGGTCCTGTCCATTGTACCAACATATTTCTTGTACTACTGTGCCACTGTTGCTCTAGGGTATGAATTAAGGTAATATACGTGTAAGGGTTGTTGCTAAGTGGTTTTATGTCCTGTTCCTATTAGTTGCTTTGTATACCCAGCCCGGTCTAGAAAGGGAACCCCAAACGAACTATGGAAGGGTTGGCTAATTCAAGCCACTTTCAATTACGCATTTATTTCATTTATTTGGTACGAATTTATGTGTAGTAAAAGTCTATAATGGTTTTCACACAATAATATAGGCATTTATAAGCATTGTTCACTTACCCAAAACCCCAGTATATGGCACCTTCCTTTACGACATTACCACCTCATCACTTCTGTTTGTTTCTACCTCTAGCTTCTTTGTTTCTTTGTCCTCCACCTCAGGAATCATTTTCACCGTGAATTTCGTCATTAGAGAGACCGTGGGGCAACATACCTTTACTGGTCAGCTTACTGCAAACAGGTGAATTGCCAAGTGTGGGGGGGGGGGGGGGAAGGGGTGGTTAGGAGCAGCCAGGCAGTATCCCTACTTGACAGCAGGTAGAGGAAGGTCTCCCACATATGCCTACCAAAAACAACCCGCGAATGTTGAAAAATGTGCACACAGTGGGCCTTGCAATTGCGTGACGTACCGTGTACGTCGTTGGGTCTGTCCGCGGAAAAAAGTTGCGACGTACACCGTACGTCGATGGGACTCGGCGGGCTAAGCACCGTGTCTAAGAAGCGAGAAGTTGATCCCAAAACACGCTGCATAACAATACTTTTTCATCATAAGAAATATGTATAAACAAATGTTTCGAAAATAAAATAACACTGTGAGATTATCATGAAACAAACTTTCTGTCTCCATTATTCACATAAATATACACACAGTAAAATCATTTATTCTATTTACACAAAAAACAAATACCAGTATGTACAAAACTAACTTATGGATAATAACCCAGACTCCTACCACTCGGTCTTTGAGTGGTTATCAAAGAAACAGTCAGTGCACAGTGCAACCAGACATTCAGCACACCACCACCTCGTCATACAGCGTTGCTGTGGATGATGCGATGAGTTAGCGCTGGAAGGCTTCTTTGCCTACAGGTGTGCAATGTAGTCTTTGCATGAAATGTCTGCTGAGATAGTCCCTGCACTGCAGAGAGTCAGGCAGTTGAAGCATTCAGTACACAGATGTCCAGTGCATGTAGGAATGCCTTCTTATACCACTTACAACACCTCCTCAGACAGTCAATTGTGTCGATCTGCATATCTGCTTTATCTACGAGTCGCATGTTCGCGTTATAATCGATAACAGCATCTGGTTTGAAACCTGGCTGTTTCGTTCTCCTATCGACCTTGCCTGTGTCAATCAATCTACCTTCATGGACCGTGGAGAGGACATTCACCTATATCTTATCGTGCCAGTGCATTGCTAGGAATTTACCTGATTGCAAAGTTCTGCACCCCCCCTTCATGGTGCCTTTGGAAAAGGATGGCCAATGCTTCCTCTTTGCACGGACATCGCCACACGATCCAATTTTGTATCCTTGCAGGTACTTTGTAGTACTTGGTGCCGTGTAATAATTATCAGTGTAAAGGATATGGTTGTCACCGAAGTACCTGTCAATTAGCTTCTTGACAACTAAGCTAGAGAAACCATGGAGATCGTCCTTCAGCAACATCACATCACTCACTGTATACACACTGAAATCCAGCACGTACCCGGTCTTGCAATCACACAGTACAAAAAACCTTATTCTGAAATGATGTCTTTGAGGGAATGTACTGAATGAAGGCAAGACCTCCCCTGAACAAAACAAGCAAGTAGTCGAAAGCAACCTTCTGGAATGACCTGAAAAAAGATCAAAATTTTTCCTTCATCATCTCCAGAATCGATTGAATTTTCCATAGCCTATCGTTTGGATGTGGGCTTATATTCGTGGAAAAATGTAGGTACCTCAGGATGTCCAGGTATAGGTCACATTGCATATACTTACCAAATACTGGCATTGCAACAATATCGTCCACAAGCCAATAATCGTTTATATTATGTTTCTTAACATGAGGCATCAATATTGTCAGTGCCAGCCAAACAAACATTTTGCTAACACTCGTCTACTCCATTCTTTTATTTTCGTACTCTCTTTCTAAGGTGTGAGGTCTCAGCCCAGTTGCGGCAGAAATCTCTGAAACTCTGCATGATGAACTCCATTACTGCTGTAGTGAAAAAAGCAAGGAGAACTCCACTGGTGAAGATGCTCTATTGCAAGGAAATTCTGGCTGCACACCTGTGTTAGCATAAAAAAACTTCAGTACCTCGGGCGAAACCCCGTACGTTCCTCCCATGCAAAAAAATCCAACTTACTTCATGCCTAGTCTGGCGGGCGCGTGGCCTGCCCCGTGCCCTGCCACGGCCCCCCTAGCATGGCGGCGTGGTGGCAAGGCCGCTGACTCACCACTAAATGACGCAGGTGATGATGCCGGTGACTGTGATCATGGTGATGATGGTGTTGGTAAAAGGTGTTGGCGAGCACGTGCCTGCCTGAGTGCACCTGTACCAACATAACCTGATGTGCTGGGTTGTGGTGAGGCTTGGTGGGCCACGTGGTGAAGCAAGCCGGCGTGGCGAGCCACGTCGTGTGGCCGGCCGGAATGATGAGACATGTAGCCGTGCAGGCCTACGTGGTGACGCACGTGGTGAGGCATGGTGTGACGCAGGCCCGCATGGTGAGGCACGTGGCGAGGCAGGTAGTGATGCAGGCTGGCATGGTGAGGCACGTGGTGAGGCATGTTGTCATGCAGGCCAGCATGGTGAGGCAAGTGGTGAGGCAGGCTGGCATGGTGAGGCATGTAGTGATGCAGGCCAGCGTGGTGAGGCATGTAGTGATGCAGGCCGTGTGGTGAGGGGTGTTCTGAGGCAGGCTGGAGTGGTGCGACACGATGTAAGGCATGTAGTGATGCAGGCCGCATGTGGTGAGGCAGGCTGGCATGGTGAGGCACTGGGTCAGGCATGGTGAGGCATGTGGTGAGGCATTGAGTGATGCAGGCCAGTGTGGTGAGGTACGTGGTAAGGCATGTAGCGATGCAGGCTTGCATGGTGAGGCATGTAGTGATGTAGGCTAGCATGGTGAGCATGTAGTGATACAGGCTGGCATGGTGAGGCACGTGGTGAGGCATGTAGTGATGCAGGCCATGTGGGTGAAGGTGGTGATGATGCTTTATGGGTGGAAAATTCCTCCCTAGGCTGCTCTGGTGCGCTGCGGCTCAGCCTGTGACGTTTCCTCCTCCTGGCACCCTCCACTTCCTCCCTTTCTTCACTCCCTTCCTCCCCCGCCACTTTCTCCACAGTGCGTATATCACTCTCTGCAGGATCATCAACTATATTCGATCCTTCATCATCAGAAAAGGCTGATAATAGTGCAGACGGAAAATTTCGCCACACAGTGGAGAATTCACGGTCACTCTCCTCCTCTGATGCGTACTTTTCCATACTCAGCATCACAGTATGACTTTCCTCGGAGAAGGAGTCACTTTCCCCACTCATAAATGTCGAAAATGGTATATCTAACTCCTTCCATATTGTATTATCACTTAGGCCCTTCTTTCTAGGGCCTTTTTACTTCATGGGTGTTGAAGTCAGTGGGCGTGGGCAGTCACCCGAGGGTCCGGACACAGAAATACCCATTTGCATAGGTCTATCCATCACCTAGGTAAGCAGGCAACTGGAGCGTGACTAGGAGGCGTGTGGAAGGGTGGTGGAAATAGCCAGCTGAATATTTAAACAATGGCGAGAATTGCTAGAACGTGTATACATGACCCCCAGTTGGCTAAAGAAAATGAACTATGGAAGGGTTAACTAATTCAAGCAACTTTAAATTACGTATTTATTTCATTTATTTGGTACGAATTTATGTGTAGTTCAAGTCTATATTGGTTTTCACACAATAATGTATGCGTTTATAAGCATTGTTCACTCACCCAAAACCTCAGTATTTGGCACCTTCCTTTACGACAATACCACCTCATCACTTCTGTTTGTTTCTACGTCTAGCTTCTTCGTTTCTTTGCCCTCAACCTCAGGAATCACTTTCACCGTGAATTTCGTCATTGGAGACACCGTGGGGCAACATACCTTTACTGGCTAGGTTACTACTAACAGGTGAATTGGCCAGTGTGGGGGGGAGGGGGGGATGAGGGGGTTAGGTGGGGCCAGGCAGTATCCCCGCTTGAAAGCAGGTAGAGGAAGGTCTCCCACATATGCCTACCAAAAATCACCCGCGAATGTTGAAAAATGTGCACACAATGGGCCTTACAATTGCGTGACGTATGATGTACGTCGTTGGGTCTGTCCGCGGAATAAAGTAGTGATGTGCATCGTACGTCGGTGGGACTCGGCGGGTTAATCCTGGTACCCATCTTGTAGCAGCCCTCTGAACTTTTCCAATCTTATGTATGTATTTTTTTAGATGAAGACTCCAGACTACTGATGCATACTCCAGGGTTGGTCTGATGAATTATTATTATCTTTTTCAGCATATCTTCATTTATGTATGTGAATGGTATTCTCATGTTTGCAAGCAGTGTGTACATGTTCCATTCTTTTCACTGATTTGGTCAGCTGGAAAAAGTCTGTTATTGCTAATCACACCTAGGTCCTTCTCTCTTTCTGATATGTGTGGAGTTTTACTTCCTAACTTATAATCCCAATCAGGTCTTTTTCCACTTTTACCAAACTTGATTACATGACACTTGTCCACATTGAATTCCATTTGCCACGTATTGCTCCAGGTATAAAGATTATTTAATTCTTCCTGTAGCTCTTTACAAAGAGTCTGTGTTAGTAATTCTCCTTTGTATTTTTGCATCATCAACAAACATATTTAGTTAGCTTTCATTTCCAATGTTGCTATCTATGTCAATTATATACACTAAAAACATAACTGGTGCCAGCACTGAGCCCTGTGGATGTCTGTCAGTCACTTCCCTCCATGATGAGTAATTTCCCATTAGTACTATTCCCATCTTTCTTTTTCTGAGGAAATCTTGCATCCAACAGTACAGTTTGCCTCGGATTCCTCCTTGATGGTATGGTTTCCATAAAAATCATTTGTGTAGTACTCTGTCAAATGCTTTCTTGAAATCTAGAGAGATACTGTCCACCCACTCTTCTCTTGTCTGTAATGTTTCTGCTACTCTATCATAGTAGCTCAACAGATTAGTAACACAAGATTTTCCCATCCTGAAACCAAACTGTCTTTCTGTTATCATACTGTGTTCTAGATGATTTACCCAAACTTTTCTCATCAGCTTTTCTAATATCTTGCTTACAACCACTGGTTAGTGATACTGGTTGGTAGTTGGGTGGATTTTGCCTATTCCCTTTCTTGAATAAGGGAACAATGGTAGCTTTCTTCCAAATATCAGGTAGTTTACCTTGACCCAAGAAGTCCTTGAATATGAAAGATAATGGTATATTTAACTCCTCTGTGCATTCATGTTGCACCCAACATGAAATTTCATCAGGACCATTTGCTTTTCCTTTGCTTAATTTATTTAACTCCTCCTGTATTGTTTTTCTGATATTTGTATATCTGGTAATATGTGTGGATAGGCATGTTCCATATCATTCTTCTCAAAATTATTTTCTTCTGTAAAAACTGATTGGAAATTCTTCTTTAGTGCTTCACAAATATCTTTCTCTTGTGTAAAAATGATCCCCTCATCCGTAATGGATTGTATTTTATCTTTTACATTGCTTTTCCTTTGGATGTGGCTGTAAATAGCTTCGGTTGATCAATACTTATATTTATGATGTCATCCTCAAACTGTCTTTGGGCTTCTCTCCTTATTCTTGTATAATCATTTCTTGCCAGTTTATGGTTGTTATATGCCCTCTCACTATTGTTTCTTCTGTAGCTATTCCACAATAAGTCTCCTTTTTTTTATATTTTTTATATTCTGTATTAAACCATTTCTTTATTTTCTTTACTGCTTCTTTGTGCTGTGGGATGTAATTTTGGACTCTTATGTCATAAAGTTCACAGATTTTTTTATACATAAAGTTTTTTATATATAATTTTCATTACTGTTAATTATGTCATATGCAGTCCTGAAGTTGCAATTTAATACTGCATGGTCATTTTTGCCAAATGCAGGGTCATAAATTATATTGTCAATATCATTTTCTTACCTAGTAAATATAAGATCAAGTCCTGATGGTAGGTCAAGTCCTCTTTTTCTGGTGCTTTCCTTTAAATATTGTGTTAGGAAAAATTCCTGCAAGGTCCAGGAGCTTTTGGTTCCAACAGCTTTCCTGGCTTTTAATATCTATAGTACTCCAATTTTATTTGTATTAACCTTTTGTGCACAATGACGCATTAGGCGTCATTGGAGTCTTTCTGCGAAGATGCACGATGACGGCAAACGCGTCATTGGGGGAAAATACAAAAAAATTCTTTTTTGGTAGATTTGTGTGATTTTTGAAGGCATCATAGCTTGCCTGGTTGTTATCGAAAGTAATGAGTTGGCAACTGTGGGTCCTGATACCAGCGTCAGTGCATACAGGTTGTTTAGTGCCAAACCAGCTGTCAGTGAGGGAGGAGTGCATGGTCCCTTATCCCTTTAAATCCACTCTATTACCCGCATCACGGCAAAACGACGTATTTCACTATACCAATAGTGCTTATGTAGAGTTTTGGGGGACTATTGTAATTAGATTTCGTGATTGAAATAGGAAATTTACGTGTTTGTGAAGCATTTGTGGGAGTTGTCTGCTGTTGAGCCAATGAAGATTTTGTTACTGTTTCTAACCCAGGCCCCAGAAATACACTGCCTCTACCCTTCACCATAAAAAGAGTGTCAGTGTATCATGTCAATATAGTCTGCAATACCTAGTGTGGAAGGAAATAGTGAAACAGTGCAGCAGGTTGGAGGGAGGCAGTAAACAGCCCTATAGTCACAAAATAGCATGAGTAGACTGTAGTTTTTTGCATTTTTTCTCAAAAAATATTAGGCATAGGAGAACTGATGGGGCTTAAATGGAAGCCCATAAAATTCTGCATAAGATGATAAAATAAAAACATAATACTGCTGAGAAAAGTTTTTCGCCAGGGCTCCCCCCAAAAAAAATGTTGTCTGTTGGAAATTGATGATACTTTTTCGCTTATTACTCGAAAACCATACCTCATATCAAACTGGGAACTATCCCACTCGAAAGCTAATAGTGTTCTCATTCCATTGATGGTATAACATGTGGAGATAGGTTAGTAAACATTGGAGTTATGATGTTGGGAAGTGAGATGAATGTTCCCGAATGTTTATTCACAGTGCCTTAACATACATATAGTGTGTTTTTCTGTGTTTTTCCTGCTTATTGTATAGAAAAAACATTGACGAATAGGAATATATAGTTTTGTGGCAAAATAAGTCAGTTTGGGTGGTGATAATATGCCAAGAATACACGATTTCGGTGCACACGGAGGGTGGCGGGGGGGGATTGGGAGAAAGTGATGTGTCATAGAACAAAAACCTTTGAAACTTACACGCACGTGAAATGGTTAAAATCTCCAGTTGATATAATTCTTTCTCCTCCATTCTATGTAGCAATGCTCTTAGACTCTGAATTGTACTCTCTGCCAGATTGTCATATTCACTTCTTTCCCAAGTGTATGATCTGGGTGGCATGTACAAATTTGCCACAATTACTTTCCCTTCAGGTGTATTAATCTCTACTGCAATCACTTCTATACTTGTGAGGGTGTATCTAGTTCTATTTCTTTGACTTTTCTCTTTTTCTTTGTTAATATAATTCCTCATCATTTTTTTTGAGTTCCTATCTCTTCTCCATATATTGTAGTCCTCAAGGATTAAGAAAGCATATAATGAGTGGATGAGGAACAGGGGCGACGAAGAAGCTGTGAGACGGACGAGAGAGTTATATGTAGTGAGGAGGAGAGAGGTGAAAAGATTAGTAAGAGAGTTGTCGTGCCGCTACCCAGGTGTCGTTACGGTATTTCTCGGGAATATATTCTCCCGTATTTAATAATGAATGGTAACGTGGTCTAAATCCGCCTCGACACTGCCAACGCGCGACATGGGGGACTTCACTAACATGCCACTACACACATGTACTTAGAACTGGGAACTGGAAAAAGTGAAAAAGTAATATGGCTTTTCTAGGCTTTAATTACAAAATAGTATTTACAAAAATCTACAAATAACTCTGAGGTAATTCCCACCTCATTTCACTTCACGTGCAAATGTGCCAAAAACCGCACATACACGTCTACTCTTAAGTTACTTGAATACTAACACTGTTTTAATAAAGCAAAGCCAGTCCTGTAAAAAATCACTAGTGTTGTTATATATATATAGCACTCTTTCATATATATGAAATCACTGTTACATCAGTATAAGAAAAACACACTTAAGCATTTAAAATCTTAACTCCTTCCGTTTGAAACTAGGAGTCCTTACTAGTTCTTAACTCCTTCCGTTTTCTAAATGGGAGTCCTTACTAGTTCTTAACTCCTTCCGTTTCAAACTAGGAGTCCTTACTAGTTCCCAGACGACAGACAAATAAATAGCACTGCTAGTCGATTGTATCCGCGGTCACAAAGCATGTACTTTCACTTACTACCAGTAGTGCTCTCATTGCTGACTCCCTGGAACTTTACGTTGGCTATACAGCGACGTCTCTGCACCAAGCACGCCGGGCTGCCTCCGTTCCCAGGGACTCTCCTCCAGGCTCTAGTCTGAACTGAGGTCTGTACCCCTTTCTGGCCTCAGAAAGTTGCCGATGTTCGCCAGGGGGTGTGTGGTGGGTGATGACTTCACCCACTCATCCACCGCCCTCATCCACATCTCACCCGCTTCATCCACCGTAGAGGCCCTATCAGACTCGCTGCGTCAGCTCGGTTCCCACACCGCAATATCCCGTAGTCAGCACACGCTCTCACGGTCTGAACTGCCTAGCCAACACTTTTCCTGTGTAAACAACTCGACCAACACCATCATTACTCCTTCTCTCTATCTCTCCCTCCTCCTTCCTTCATTTATTTCATCCTCTCAACCTCTCTTCCTTATTCCATCTCCCTATTGCCCACAGCTGTACACAGAATCCATCGAATCTCTACTCCTTCTCCCCTGTCCGCGTTTCATCCTAAACTCACGTCCGGCAGGCAGTGTCACTTGCACACCTGTCACAGCTGTGTGTCTTACATCTGCCCGAGGGGATGCATGTCGGCTTCCCGACATTTCTCCCCCCAAAGATGAAGTCACACGTCCTCGTCGTGAGTCGGGTATGGCGGGGTTCTGTGCATGTCGACGTCTGAGTATGGACTCTAGTCTGCATCATGTACACCCACAGCCAGTAATGTAACACTTATAAAGGATATATGCGGACAGGAGAACCAGAAAAAGAGCTATTCCAGCATGGACATAGTACCTGAAAAAGATGGAAGAACCGAAGGGTTTGAGAGGTTCAATCAATTGCAACTGACTTTGATATTTAAGGAGGTCATCCAGAAACAGAGGAGTAATGTTAAGGTGAGGTCCTAAAGTGGGTAAGTCCTTTATAGCTGTAAGTTCAGCATGGGTGAGTAAGGTACTGATGTTTGGGAGATGGGGGTAAACAGTGAGCTTAGTTTCTATAGCAAGAGTTGCATAGGCAGGAAGAGTTAGAGTCTCACTGTGGGCGCTACAACCATCTCCCAAGACCAATTTCCCTACTCCCTTAACAACTTGCACTGTCTTTTGTATGGGGTTCACAGCACACTTCAACGTGAAATACAAAGACTGGGCTGTGGAATAGCACCAGTAATTTCTCAGCTTCACAAAAACTGGACTAAATGAAGTTAGAATCTCTTTTCTACAGAGCCTAGTGGCATTGTCTTTGTTAAGAAAAGAATCACTCTCACAAGATGGGGTCGCTACATGATAGACGGATCCCAAAGGTTCACAGATCACCAAGTCCTGGTGATTCCTGCAACTGGTGAAATCTTGAAACAGCACATAATGAAGGCGGTCTTCTGTGAGAGCAAGGAAGTTATACTGGTGGAGTACTCTCATGTAGACCTCCGCGGCAGGCACACTGTAAGGAAGTGAGGTGATCCTAAAGATGTCAAATACATCAGAAGGGTCACCCAACGCAGGTATTAGTAAGTAAAAGCACACAGCTGACATGTAACCTCGAGGTACAACTTTGATGATGTCGCGGTACAGTGC
The DNA here is from genome assembly GCA_018397915.1 of Birgus latro. Classification (NCBI taxonomy): domain Eukaryota; kingdom Metazoa; phylum Arthropoda; class Malacostraca; order Decapoda; family Coenobitidae; genus Birgus; species Birgus latro. The sequence continues at coordinate 1,551 of JAGKTI010028288.1, read as the reverse complement.
TAGATATTCTGGCCTCGCTGGGAAAAGTAAACCTGGCTCCTTGAGTGATATATTCCCCAATAGCTCCAACAAAATTCCGTTAGGGACTATATCTAGACTCAGCCTAGCCTGGAGCATCTCTTGGATACCCAACTTAATTCTAAAATGATCAGCTATGATGTCAGACAGGGCGAGTTGGAGGTTGAACAAAGCCTCATACATCTTCACTTCATTCTCCAACTCTAGGGTTGGAGCCGAATAACACTGTAAGAAATATTGGCTGCCCTCTGTATCTTCAACAGTGCCGCCTGCATATGCGACACGTCGTTGATTGTTGCATTCAACACCTTGGAATGAACATTTAATACTGCCCTCTCCTTTTCTGACATCGTCTCGAGGCTCCCTAATCTAGCATGGATGTCATCAACCTGTTGCTGAGTAGCTGTTCCAAACAAAACATTGGCAAACTGCCCCAATATGTCAATCGCACCCCGTTTTGAGCGACAATTCCATGGATGATCTGACATGAGATAGTCCATATAATTGCTCAAATCCTGATAGCGAGTATAAAATTCAGCTTGAAATGCATGCACAGTAGTCAGTAATGAAACAACTAGAGCGCTGCCATTATCCATGTGGCGTATATTCCACAATATGGCATCACTCAAGTCGCGAGCAACATGGAAGGGTTGGAACAGCTCCTCCTTATCAAGTACAATTGGAACTACATAGTTATTGCCTGTAATCATCAAACGACCCGCAGGTGAAAACACCAATCCCAAGTTGTCAGGTGTCTCCTCTCGAGGTCCTATCGATTCCGATTGGGATGGACGCACCCAAACCCAAGCAATCATCTGCAAGAGATTTGTAAAACTATAACCACAAGTTCTCCTGACTATCATTTATTCACTTAGTAAAAACTACATGTCTCCTGTGTTGTCCTCAGTCACTTCAGTCTGTGTGTCTGTCACACCAGGTGCCTCTGCTTGTGCAGTCTGATACTCAATAGGTCTATCCATACACAACGGGTAGTCCGGGACACTAGAATGTGACCTCAGATCGTATCTACAAGGTGGTGGGAGGTGAGGTGTATGGTGTGAAGGTGAGGTAAGCTGACCTTGACACTCGGCGGTGGGTTGCCACGAACTCACACTCGCCGAGTTGCCAGTTACACCATTACCTGTAGCCTGACTTACTTGTGCAGGAGGCAAACTAAAGTCAATTACAGGCCCTGGGATACTTTCTTCCTCATTCTCCTCACTTGCACCTTCCCCTTCATCCCCAGTCTCTCCACCTTCATGAATAGGATAAGCCATTCTCGCATTACGATTTTGTTTCTTCGTAACACACTCCTCCTTGACCACCTTCACCCTGTCAGTGTGTAAAGTGGTTACTTTCCCTCCTTGTATAGGACGAACCTCGATAACTACATCATTTACCCGATCAACTACACGATAGGGTCCTGAAAACAAAGGTTGCAATTTCCTTGCCACTCCCCTGGCAGGAACAGTTTTCACGTAGACACGGTCCCCTACCATAAGTGGTTTCATTGCACATCTCTTTGCCCTTCTA
>JAGKTI010028287.1:0-12994 GCA_018397915.1 Birgus latro | reverse complement strand
TTTAGCATTTTTGACTTTATATAAATGGTTTCAGCTGTTTACATTCACTAGGATAATATTTAGCATAATGCCAGCGTATGCTGGGATACTCAGCTCACTGGCTATGACTCATCTTTCAACATACACAACATTTTTTCTAGTTTCATATTATTCTTTCAATGCCATTATAACATTCTACAACCACTGTAAATGTTTTCATGTATTCACAATCGTTATGACGATATTTGGCGCACTGCTAGCGCATAATCACGTAGCTAGCACACTTGCTACCACTCGTGTTGCGACTTAGAATATTTTTTTGCACTTACATCGTACATTTCAAGTAACAAAACACCCGTTTACACTTTATACTGGTAATTACATATATATATTTCTTATAACTACACTAAGCGACAGAATATCGCACCTGTTTACACTCGCTAGGAATGTGTCTACTTAGAATATATTTATACACTAAAATGATATTTATCAACTAATATTATACCCGTTTCCACTTTGTACTAATATTCACATATTCACTGGCCTTATAATTACACAGAGCGTCTGAATATCGCATCTTTACACACTCACTAGGAATGTTTCGACTTAGAATAATTTTATGCACTAAAATAATAATGTTCAACTTATATTATACCAGTGTCCACTTTATACATATACTTACATATTCACAGGCCTTATAATTACACAGAGCGTCTGTATGTCGCATACCTTCCTGAGAAGAAGCGTCTTATCGCTATCACACCATCTCAGAATTGCATCATTGTGTGGTATTCCTGGAAACAAGGGTGAATGCAGAGACCGACGTCACACTCCACCCACTCATAGCGGGTGTCTTTTCTCTGAGTGTTGGATCTCACACGTGAATTACCACGCACATGACATCTGCGCTGGGGCCTAGGTCTGTTCGGTTGAGGAGGGATGGGAGTTGCAAAGTGGCGGCCAGAAATTCTGAGTGGAGTTTGGGCGGTAGGGGCCAAAGCGGGTTCTTTGCTGAGTTCACTCCTCAGCATACTTAGCAATAATTTCCCTGCACAGCTCCCGCACAAAACCTTCAAAGGTTTCCTGCACACCTGTTGTCAGGACATGCAGGTGGTGACAACTGAGGGCAGTTATGTCCAGCAGGTGAAAGAAGAGCTTTTTGTACGTCTTCATCGTGGTCCTGGCACACTCTACATTCGGTATTATCGAGTCTGACTGGTCCACGAGCCGCATATTGATGTTGTAGTCCAGAACACACTCAGGTTTCCGGATGCGGCGCCTGCTCTCGCTACGGTAATCAACGGACTCTGTGTGGTGCATCAAAGGTCGGTGAACAGTGGATAGGAGGCAGACTTCCCTGTTGTGGTTCCACACTGTTGCCAGGATGTTGTTAGCCTTGAAGAAGACCACCTCATTTCTGTGTAGCTTCCACCCGACCTTGACCATGTGTCGCCCGTTCACCTTGACTGTACAACAGAGTCCCGTGTCATGCAGGTGTAGATAACGAGCGAGAAGAGGGCTAGTGTACCAGTTATCTAGGTAGAGGACTTGACCACGATGAAGGTACTCTTCAATCATTGTTTTCACCACTGCTCCCGAGAGTCCAATATTGCGATCTTCTATTTTGTCTGTCTGTGCACCGGTGTACAAGACTATGTCTTGCACAAACCAGTCCTACAGTCACAAAAAACAAAGATCTTGAAGCCAAAACAGTGCCTTTTGCTGGGTATGTACTGGCGAAAAGAAATATTGCCTCTCCACAACACGAGACTCTCGTCTATGACAAGGTCTCTATAGGCATAAAATGAGGAACGAAATGTATGCCTTAGGTGATCAAAAAACAAGCCTAATTCGCCTCATCTTATCTATATCATTGGCACTGGCAGGATCATCAGCATCGTAAAAGTGGAGGTGGCTTAGGATTTACTGAAACCGATTACGGCTTATGATCTTGCCAAATATTGGTGTCTGCATTAGAAGGCCCATAGTCCAGTATGACGGAATTTTGTTATTACGTAAAAGACCCATCAAAAGTACCAGACACATAAATATGAACATCTTAGCCAGGGAGACAAGGTAATCATACATGATCGAATGTCTGCTCCTTGTGCCCAGTCTTTCACTCTCATGTCGCTGGCTGCTTGCAAACCTGTTGGTTTGTTCGACAATTTGCTGGACAAAACCCTCACCGAAAAACAGGTGGAAAAAATCCAACCTGCTTGAGCCACGGTGGATTCCAGGAGCTGTGCAGCCTGCTCGTCCCTGCTCAGTGAAGGGGTGAATTATGGGAGAAAAATCACTCCCATCTTCCCAATTCCACGTCACATCACCCCCATCGTCGCCTTCGTCGAGGTGGGGAGGAGATGATGGTGGGGGAGGTTGGGGATTAGGAGAACAAAGAGCTACCCCACTCCCGCTCCTCTTCCATCGCCTTTTACACTTACATTTACCCTTACGACCTTAGTGAACATCAGAGGTCTGTGGGGAGTAGGTCTGGGAATACTGGGGAGCATAAGACGTGCTGGGGAATGGTTCGTCCTCACCTCCCCGCTCCATCAACACACCAGGTGAATCACCCCTCTGACTCACTACCACACCTGGTCCGCTCCGCTCCCTCACACCACTACGTGAGTGCGATGACTCACTCCCGCCACTCTCCCTTTCACTAAGCGCCAAAGACTTTCTCTTTCACTTTGCAGTTCCTCCACACCACTTCCTGCCTCCCCAAACAAGACACTAGGCCAATACCTTAGAAAACGACGTGCTGTTCTCTCGGGGCCGCGATGGGTGATAATCTCGCGGCCATGGCACATGGCAACACGTCCCACGGCTCCCTCCTCGTCCTCGTCCTCGCTTTCACCCTCTACATCACGTAGTGGCTGAAAAGAGGTCTTATCATGCTGTTTAGGTGCTGGGAGGCCCTCTCTATCGGCAGGATACGTGACGTAGCGCCGCTTTCGTGGTGAAGGGAGCTCCTCATGACTGCTATTGCTTTCCTCCTCCTCAGGCTGGATGTAGTCCTTATCAGCCACCTCGTCATCGACTGGCGAATCACTGTCGTCTGTGAAGGCGTCAAGGGCGGCTTGAATCTGGTTGTCTGAGAGGCCTCGGCGAGCCATGTCTGAATTGGGTCACTGCTGGGAGGTGAATGGAGGAGGTGAGGCTGTGTGTGGGTCATGAGGGGTCGGCGAATGTCCTCACCTGGTGGCAGATAGGGAAAGGTCGTCTGCGCCTATGTACCCACATATTTTGAACTTTGTGCAAATTATGATCCTTGAAATTGCATGACGTACCTGTACGTCGATGGGTGTAGCTGTGACAAAACATCACGACGTATCCATATGTCGATGGGACGCCTCAGGTTAAATGCCTTTATATACTTACCCCTACTGGTTCTGGTTGTATATAATAACAGTCATAACACAGTGCAACATCACCAGCTTTGGCCATTTCACATCAGTCCAACAACGTTTACACTGGGGTCGGAGTAGGGGTGGTGGGTGTAGGGTGTTCGATCGCCTGGTCGCTCACTGGCAGTGACTCTGGGTACTAGGAGGGAGAAATTAGTGCTTTCATGTGTACAGGACTTAGCACAATAAGGAGATAATATGAAGAGCAGAAAGAGTTAGATAGTGGACATGTGTTAAACTGGAGAGGCAACTCTGAGGGTAATAAGAAGGAGCATGGAGTAGGCTTCCTAGTTAACCCGGTGCATCCCCTCAACGTGTGGGTACGTCACCACGTTTTTTTCAGCTGACACCCAATGACGTACTGGTAAGTTTTGCAATTGTGAGGTCCATCATTTGCACATTTTTCAAGTTTCGCTCGTGATTTTTGGTAGGAATACGCGGGAGATCTTCCTCTACCCACTGCCAGGTGGGGACACTCCCCGACCCCACGTGACCCCTGCGCACCATTGTCTCGGTCACTCACCTGTTAGCAGTGGCCCACTCAAGACATTGCGAGCAGAGATCTCTCCAACAACGAAATTCAAGCCACCCTTGATGCCTTCACAGGTGAGAGTGATTCACCAATCAAAGACAATGTGGAAGACAAAGATTACGTGGTGCCAGAGGAAGAAACGAGCAGCAGTGATGAGGAGGTACAATTGCCAAGGAAGGTGCAGTATGTAACATACCACAGGGCTAGGGAAGGCCAGCCTGGATCCCATCCATGTGCACGCTCCTCTCTCCAGCCCCTAGACGAAGGGTTTGATGAGGACGAGGACAAGGATGAGGGTGGAGCAGTAGGTCGGGGTGTTTCCTTGTTGTTGTGGAGGGAAAGGATTTCACCGCAGGGAGCTGAAGGGGCAGTGAGGAGAAAGATAAGGTATGGGCCTAGTGCTTTGTCTGGGGGAGACACGAGTGGTAGGGTGGGCGCCAGTGAAAGAGAAAGTGGTGGTGGTGGTGGTGAGCTAGGTCCTGGGCGAGCACATGGTGCACCTGGGGAGTGGGCAGGTGGGCAGCAGCCACTCCTCAGCACCTCTTTCACCCTGCGAACTTCCTGCGCTTTTTCCCCTCAGTGCAATGATGTGGGGAAAGGAGGGAAAGGGAAGGGAAAGGGGAAGGAGAAAGGGAGAGGGAAGAGAAGCGTGAGTGGGGAAGGGCACCACTCTCCACCTCCCCAATCTCGCCCACCACCCTCTCTTCCCCACCCCGACGAAGGCGACGATGGGGACGAGATCAAACTTTACACGTACACCTCGTGCGGTTTTCGACTTTTCGTTAACATTTTCTAGTAGATTCGGTCATTCTAAGAATCTTTTCTTCTATGACATTTCTCTCGGAAATTGGTAATAAAAGAGTTACACGTGATTTATTTCCGCCAGGCACAGATGATTAAGGTAAGCTTCTAGGTTAGGTTGGGTAATTTTAATAGGTTAGGTTATGTTACGTTAAGTTAGGTTAATTTCCTTCAGCTAAAAAAATAGGACGTTTCCGTGGTAACAGGCATCCAACATGATGTTTTCTGTTGTTGTTGGTGTGATATGAGTTGATTTTGGCCATTCTTTTCTACAGGAAGTTGCTAGTCGCATTTAGCAAAAATGAAAATTACCTAACCTAACCTAACTTAGCCTATCAAAATTACCTAACCTAACCTAACCTATCAAAATTACCTAACCTAACTTAGCCTATCAAAATTACCTAACCTAACCTAACCTATCAAAATTACCTAACGTAACTTAACCTATCAAAATTACCTAACTTAGCCTAACCTATCAAAATTACCTAACCAAACCTAGAAGCTTACTTTAAACGTATGTGATTGGCGGAAATAAATCGCGTGTAACTCGTTTATTATTAATTTCCGAGAGAAATGTCATAGAAGAAAACACTCTTTGAATTACCGAATCTACTAGAAGATATTAACAAGAAGTCGAAAATCACATGAAGTGTACGTGTAAAAAGTGATCACATTGGTGTGTCGTGGGACTGGGAAGATGGGAGTGATTTCCGTCCCATCATTCACCGGTTCGCAGAGGAGTGGCGATCTGGCTGTACCCCACCTGGCCTCCATGCAGGCTCCACCAGGGTGGATTTCTTCCACCAATACATCAGTGAGGAGTTTGTGGATCGGATAGTGGAGCTAACCAACACGTTCGCTAGCAGCCAGTGCCTCCAAAGCGTGAGTGAAGGTACAACCAGCAGGCACTCCAAGTGATATGACTACCCAGTCACGACAGGTGAGATACTCATATTTTTTGCCCTGGTTCTCTTGATGGGTGTTGTCAGGAAATGACAAATTCAGGCATATTGGTCTATGGACCCAGTGATAAACACACCTTTCTTTGGGAATAAGTAGAAATAGATTTCAGCAAATTCCAAGCCGCCTCCAATTTTATGATGCCGATGACCCTGCAAATACTAATAACACTGATAAAATGAGGAGAATAAGGATGGTTTTTCATCACCTGCAGGAAAAGTTCCGCTCATACTTCTATCCTTAGAGAGACCTTGTTACTGATAAGAGTCCCATGTTATGGAAAGGCAATATTTCTTTTTGGCAGTACATACCCAGCGAGAGACACCGTTTTGGGTTGAAGATCTTCGTCATGTGTGACTATAAAACTTGTTATGTGCAAGACATATTCTTTACACTGGCGAACAGACGGACATAACAGAAGATCGAAGTACTGGACTCTCAGGGGCCGTGGTGAAGACCATGATAGAATAGTACCTTCATCGTGGTCACGTCTTGTACCTAGACAACTGGCACACCAGCCCCCTTCTCGCTCGGTACCTCCACCTCCACGACACCAGAGTCTGTGACACTGTGGGGGGGAAAAAAAAACGCCATCATATGATCAAGGTTGGGAGGAAACTCGATAAGAATGATGTTTTTTTTTTTTTCAAATCAGATAACATCCTCTCCACCATATGGAACCACAACAGGGAAATTTTCCTCCTTTCGATGGTACACCATCCCCTGATGCACCACACCACTCCATGGATCACCGCAGTGAGAGGAGGCTCCATGTCTGGAAACCAGAGAGTGTTTTTGACTAAAGTGTCAACATGAGGCAGGTTGACTAGTCTGAATCCATGATTTCCAGTGTGGAGTGTGCCAGGACCATGCTGAAGTGGTACAAAAAGCTTTTTTCCACTAGACATCACAGTCTTCATTGCCCACTACCTCCACGCCTTGACTACGGGTACCTCAAAGACCTTCGTGGGGTTTGTGAGGGCGCTGTCCTGTGAACTAATATCCAGATATGCTTAGGAAAGGCCACACCACCGCCCCCGCCTCGCTACTGCCGGCCAGACTCCCCCACTTCACAGGACGCTACTTCCCCAGCCTCATCCCTTCTCAACTGAACTGCCCTAGACCACAGCGCTGCCGTCATGTATGCAGTCACTCGAAAGCAAGACCAACCACTCAAAGAAAAGACATGAGGTACAAGTGTGTTGATAGTAATGTAGGATTGTGTGTGGAGCCCTGTTTCCGGCAATACGACACTTTTGTACACTTCTGATACTATGTGTGCTTGTGGTATATGATGCTCACTATAGTAGTAAGGCCAGTAAATATACGTGATAACTGTTATATAAGGTGTAAACTTGTATAATGTTTGTGGGAAAGTATTATGTAAGTTGAAAAAGAGATTGTAAGTTGAATCAACAGTCACAGTGAGTTATTGGTGCAAGAAATTTGCGATTTTTTTCGATGACTAAAACAACGTTTATATCGTCTATATTTGCGTATAAAAACCAATGTATTCTTGTACTACATATAAATTCGTACCAAATAAACAAATATCTACCAATTCTGAGTGGTTTGGAATAGTTCCTCCTACAATAGAAAACATGAAAGCTGCATTGCGGCTCCAGAGAAGACGGTACTAGGTGTGGGGAGGGTAACTTGTATAGCCAACTTCTAGGCTCAGGTGAGCACTTTTTTTGTGATTTGCCATTGTTTCTCACAAAAAGCAGAGGTCTATGAAAAAAAATCCAAAATTGGTCGTGATTGGGAGGGGGAGGGGGGTCATTGGTGAAAAATCGGTCGAGATGAGGTGGGTTAACAAATGTCTTGAGAAGAATATTATAGTTTTTTTTTTTTTTTTCAGAATAACTGAAAGAGTAGCAACTGTCACTATAAAATTACATGATAGATACAAATTAAAGGTAGTTCAAATGTACACACCAACAAGTATGGTAGTTATGACGATGAAGATGTCAAATTCTATGGAAATGTACAGTCACCTACTGACAATTGAAAGGCCCACTGTACTGTTATCATGGGTGACTTTAGTGCTAATGTAGGGAAAAGGTAGCAGGGGAGACTTCAGCAGGGAATCATGGTGTAGACTCAAAATGAAAGAGGTCAAAGACACTCGATTACTGAAAATCATGAATACCTTCTTTCAGAAAAGAACATGTATTAAAATGTGATAGTGATCAACCACATAAATGCTGGTAGTGATCTCAGAATTATTAAATGAGAACTGAAAATGATATTAAGAAAAGACTGGAATAACCTCATACAAACGATGCGTCCTAACTTACCCAACCTATGTAAAAAGGAAACATAATTTAGTATTAGCATCCATAATAGGTATTCAGTCCTCAACAATGAAAACAGCCTCGACATTGACGAAGTAAGTGAAAACTTCACCATGTTACTGAAAGATGCAGCACTTGATATATGAGGGAACACAGTAATGCAAAAGAACAGTAAACTCTCCAACGAAACAAAACTAATGCAGAAGCGTAGAAACACGGAGGTAATATCAACTAGACATAAAATAGAAGGAGCAAAATTAGCAAATACCATATATAAGAAAAAGCATGATTGTGCAAAAATTCTACATGCAGAAAACAAACGAAGACTTAATCTCAGGAACTATCATAAAGACAGCAAAATAGGTCAGATATATGCATTAAAGAAACCAAATGGTGAAATAACACAAAACAGGGAAGAAATTATCAAAGTGGTAGATGAAATCTTAAGTCATTTATACAACTCAGACAACAGACCAAACATCGATGGAAACCCAATAACTACAAAAATTCCACCCATAACTTTTAAAAGAAGCCAAAGCAGATTTAATCAAAGATGCAGGAAAAACAATCAAAACTCTTTGCAAAATGTCTTAGGGATGGAAAAGTCCCGCCAGTAATAATTATTATAAATCAGAGAGAAGCGTCTATTGTTGTGAGTAATGTATAGATGGAAAGAGAAGGTAAGAGAGTATGAATCAGTTGGCTCACGGATTGTATGGGTAAGACTGAAAGTTGGACGACGAATGTGGGCGACTGTGTGCGTGTATATGCCAACGCAAGATTGTGCAAGCAGAGTGAGAGAAGTGTTCTGGACAAATGTGGAAGTGTGCATGGAAAAGTGTGAGAGAAATGAGAGAGTGTTTTTGATTGGAGATATGAATGGAAAAGTAGGGAATGTGAAGGTGAATGGAGTACCTGCAGAGACAGATGAGAATGGCAGTGCTTTAATGAACATTTGTGTCGGGAGGGGGTTGGTGATAGCCAATACCCTCTTCAAGCACAAAATGATCCATAGGTATACATGGTTTAGTGATAAGACGGGTGGGTGATGAACTGAATGAATGGAAGTCAGTGAATGATTAAGTGTGTGTGGATGACAAGATGAGGTGTGCAATGGATGCAAGACTATATAGAGGTTGGGGGAGTGGACTTTCTGACCACCACTTGGTGGTGATCACAATCAGGGGTCCATATGAAATAGAGAAATAGAAGAATGGAACGACAAGAGGAAGTAGTTCATACAAGGAGACTTAAAAGGTTACAAGAGGATGGAAAAATGGCTGAATATAAGATGGGGGTGGAGGAGTGTGGGGATAAATATGGCTTGGAACAGATGGGGAACGTGGAAGGTGTGTGCAAGATATTCACAGAAGAAATCTGTGCAGCATGTGAGGTGGTATGTGGGGTGAAGAGAAGGCGAAAGGGGGTGCAGGGAACAGCATGGTGGAATGAAGAGGTGAGATAGACTGTGGCACAGAGGAAAGCATATAGTGAATGGATGAGAAACAGAGGCGTGGAAGAAGTTGAGAGACGAAAAAGAGAGTTATATATAGAGAGGAAGAGAGAGGTGAAAAGATTATTAAGAGAGGGTAAGAAGAGAGTGGATGAAGAATTTGCAAGGAATTGAGTGTAAAGTGAAGTGAATGTAAGAAAATGTTCTGGGAAGAGGTAAAGAGAGTTAGATAGGGTACCAAAGAAATTAGTTGTGGAGTGAAAGATAAAAACAGTAGATTACGAGTGAAGAAGACAGAAAGGGTGGGCAGATGGAGAGAACACTTTAAGGAATTTTTGAACATAGAGAATGAAAGTAATGCGAGTGTAAGTGCTGGGAAATTGCTCGGAGATGGATGGATGAGAGAAGAGAGGAAGAAATCGGTTGGATGAAAGTTGTGGAAGCAACGAAGAAGGTTAAAATGGGGAAAGCCCCCAGAAATTGATGGAGTGTGTGGTGAAATGCTGAAGCATGGGGGAGAGATAGTAGTAGAATTAATGTGGAAAATGTGCAGATTGGCCTGGGAGGACGGTAGAGTCGCGGAGGATTGGAAGTCAGGGATAATTATTCCTCTGTACATAGGAAAAGGGGAAAAAGAAGTATATGGTAATCATAGGGGCATTTGTCTTCCTAGTGTAATAGAGAAAGTATATGGTAGGATACCTACTGACAGAGCTAGGGAAATAACAGAGGAATTAGTTGGAGAAGAACAGGGAGGTTTTAGGAAGGGAAGTGGGTGTGTAGATCAGATACTCATTCTTAGATCTTTAGTGGAAAGGTTTCTAGAGAAGGGAAAGAAGTTGTATGCAGCCTTCATGGATTTGGAGAAAGCATATGACAGGGTGGATAAACAAGGATTATGAAAAGTATTAAGAATATGTGGAGTAGATGGAAATCTGTTGAATGCCGTGAAGAGTGTGTATGAGGATGCTAAGGCTGCAGTGCATGTGGATGGTGAAATGACTGAAATTTTCTATTTGAAGGTTGAATTGAAAGAGGGATGTGTCATGTCTCTATGGTTGTTCAATCTGTATAGGGATGGGGTTATGAAAGAGATACAACGTAGGGCAGTGGATGCTAGAGTGGCCCTAATGAGAGAGGGCAGTGTTTGGAAACTTCCTGTACTGTTGTTTGCAGATGATACTGTGTTGTTAAGTGAAGATGCAGGGGAGCTGCAAGGCTTGGGGGATGAGTTTGAGAGAGTAGGAAACGGAATCTGGAGGTGAATGTAGGGAAGAGTAAAATTTTGGTTTTCGAGAGAAGTGAGGTCAGTGAATGTATAGTAAGGCTGGATGAGGAGGAAATGGAAAATGTGAGTGCGTTTAAGGTACTAGGATATTGTGATGAGTAAGAATGGAATTTTAGAGTGTGAAGTGCTTAAAAGGGTACAACAAGGAAGAAAGGTTGCTGGTTCCTTGAAAGCAGTGATAAATACAGAAAAGTGAGCATGGAAGTGAAAAAGTTACTACATGACAGTATTGTGATACCAGCTCTAATGTATGGAAGTGAAGTTTGGACTTTGTTGAAGGGACAGAAGTCAAGAGTGAGAGAAGTGAAAATGAGTCATTTGAGAGGAGCATGTGGAGTCACATGGAGAGACAGACTGACAAATGAGGAAGTGAAGGAGCGTTGTGGTGTGGATGTGGATGTGATAGAAGGCGTTAGGAGAAACACTCTGAGGTGGTTTGGCCATGTGGAGAGGATGGAGAGTGAGAGACTGACGAGGAGAGTGTATGTGAGTGGGGTGGAGTGGGGAGAGGGAGGGGGAGGCCAAGGATGAGATGGAGGGATGGAGAGGAGAGATATATGATAGAGGGGGGTGTTAGCTGGGAGCAGGGCAGTGAAATGGCGGGGGACAGGGTGACATGGAGGTGATTTGTTTGTGGCCACCCCTTACAGGATTAAGGCGTCTGGCAATAGACTGACAGAGGAAAGAAGACGTGAAATATGTTATAAGCTTTTGACGATTAACATGTCCATTACATACAAATTATCATCCACTATCATTATCACCAATGGATTTCCATACATGCTAGACCCTAACCAGATTAGGCAAAAATCAATCTTTTTAAGTGGACTCTGAACCACCAGCTACATATATAGAATAAACCAGTAAAGTGTGCTTTGTGAGCGCATGACGAGCATCCGAGCATTTATACATTAGCCTATTACCATAACTTCATCTTCGTTTAAACGTTCCACATTCCTGCAAAAGGAGATGGCATGTGTTTTCGATAATTCATAAGTATTCCGGGAGCTGGATGTGCATATGGCAAGGCGCCGTAACATTTTTCGCATGCGCAATGATCAGTTCTCTGCTCCCGACTTGCCGCATCAATGAACTGCGTCGGTAAAAGTTTGGTTATTAGGCGAATGATAAACCCAGAAATTGGGCGATCACCCTTACTGATTTCATCCCTTAAACATAGGAAGAACGTTCATGTCAAATTATGAGAGTAATCTCCGATATATAATTGGTAGAATTCATGCAAGAAAACATAGTGTTACAACAGGAAATCTTTTTCAACTTATTTCCATAGTGTAACATGTCAATTGAAGCCCTCGGTACATTCCCTTGAAGAGCTGGGATTTCAAGGTGTTACTCTGGTCTCATGAGTAAATATATATAGCTAAAAACAAAATTTATTGAATTAGTCCAGTTGCCAGTCCTATACTTCCTGTAGTGATACAGAGAAACATTGTTTCTACCAAAGTGTTTTTTATGGAAATATGTTCATTGGGGTCTAGAGACTTAGAATCACAGGGATACTATCATGTACATTTAGGCATTTTGTGTACTTAGCATAATTAGATGTAATTACATCATATTTACAAACTCTCACATCTTCCATATAAATACACATGCAGATATGATCATGGTATCTACACCCATATTTTCGGCCACAAAGATTTCGTTGAACACTTTTCAACATCGTATCTATGTTTATAATTCGATGATTGAGTCTTGAAATCTAATGTAAAAGCGGGTTTTTGAGTTCACATACAGACTTACTTGCTTATGATGTGCGGTACCATGTTCACTGCTATCACAGATATCGCCATATCCCTATGGATACAGTAAATGCAGAATCATGAAACCTATTGTTGATGAGGCACTGAGGTATATAACTGATCACATGAAAGCTGACATTCTCAAGGTTTGGACAGTACTGAATTACAACAATTTTATGCAGAAGGATCTGGACAACTGTCAATGAAGCAGATGTTAGCCCACCGGTTTAATTATTTCGGTGATGTCATTGGATTTAGGAAGTTTTTATCAAAATGTCTGAAATTTGTGAAACATTCAAGGCCTACTGAAGACGATGCTGTGGAAACGTTAGTAAGGAGGATCAAGGCTGAAGTAAGCAGCATTCCTTAACCTCGTGACTATGACTTGAATGATTTTTGCCTCCTCAAGACTGTCAAGGACACAAGTGAGACTCTTCTAAGATTCGTGTCTGTTTTAGCCTCAAATGGAAAGGTCACAAAGCCATCTCTCACACTAGCACAGAGTATCCAA
>JAGKTI010028286.1:0-12994 GCA_018397915.1 Birgus latro | reverse complement strand
TTGTTGCCATTGCCAGTTTTACCGTATTTGGTCTCGTCCACATTATGGTTTATGCATCTGGATTTTTCTTCCCATCCTTTCACTAATTATCCTTCCCTTTGCCGGTTTTAGTTTACCAGTTCATTATTTACTGAATTTACCACATTTGGCTTCGTCCATATTCTGGCTCATTTTGTTCGCCTTCTTTCCCCATTCCTTTCCTTTTTTGTCAGTGTTTATTTTTTACCTGGTAATATTACCCATTTCGCGTCGTCCATGTCTCAGCTTTTTTTAGACTGTTCCACTCCTTTCTCGCGAACCAACTTGCATTTTGTGTTGGCCTCGCACACTTTCTGTATGAGAGCTTTTTCAGTCACTGGGTTTTTATTTTTTACTGTCAGCTGGTTCTTATATGAATCTGTCTGTCTATATCTCTCTGTCTCTATGTCTGTCTATCTGTCTGTTTATTATAGTTTTCTCTTGTAACCATCCTGAGTAGGTATTATCATTAGCTCAGAATATATTATTTGCAACTTTTTTTTTACGCCAGTACGTTTTTATTCAGAGTATTCTGGGTCCATTTATTCTTTAATGTTGTATTCGTTTTTTTTTTTTTTTTTTTTTTTTGCATACTCTCAGGGTGTGCATTACCACCCAACTGACACTGTATTTTGTAGTGGGAAAAGCTAAACTTTCATTTTGTGTGTGTGTGTGTGTGTGCCAGCCATTTACTTCTGCCTTAAATACGAAATGCTTTCGGTGATACAACAGCCGATCCTTACACAACCAAAGGTCCATTCTGAAACAAAACAAAAATGTCGTCACCGTAGTGAAGAAGCTAGTGGAGGCTACTTGTCACTACGAAAGATAAAATGTAGGGAAAAAGTACAAGTGATATCATCGTAGTTAATGGAGAGTATTTCTAACCCTATCAGTCCTCCGTAAACCGTAGAAAGTACTGTAATGGTAACAGTAATAAGGAAAGGACTCGAAAGTACTGTAATGGTAGCAGGAATTAGGAAAGAAATCGCTCGTAAGTGTAGAAGTATTGTGTGTATTGTAGGAATTAAGTGTAAATAGAATTACGGCTTTGTCAAGGATGTGTGTGGCTGTTTCACTATCACTTTATGCAAGCTGTAAACAATCATCTGGGGATAAGAGAAATTCATAGAGACTACTCATCCCCTTCACCACAAGTTTTTCTGAGGTAAAAAGTCGTCGGAGAAAAAGAAATAAGCTGTAAATGAAGTCATCGTTGTGAAAAGGTAAATTTGTGTTCATATTAGGCTCAGCGACGAATATCAGACCACGATTATCCCATATCACTTTCAGTTCCCTTTCACTTCTGTTGTTAAGTTCAAGCGTTTCTAAGTAAGCGGCCGTTGCAAATACTCCCTCATCTACACCTGGTCTGACTAAGCTCTGTGTTTCATTAATCTTTTCAGTACTAGGTTTCTCAACATTGCTGTTTCCACATTATTATATTCAGGTGAGGAGTCTCTCGTAGAAATGGGAATTAAATTTTATCTAACTTTCCAGTTTAAAAGAAAAAAAATCACTTCTATGTTGTAGCTAGGAATTGTTAGGAGGCAACAAGATAAGATTAATTACGTCCTCTGACAAAAAGCGACGACTTCTTCAGTACGATGACGTGATTTTTGATACTGTACTACTTTACCATCAACTTTATTCAGATATTTTTTTTTTTTACCTCATTTTACATAGCTCTGGCAGAAAAAGTCAGTAGTACTTTTCAACATCCTTTCCATAGGACGTCTTCGTGCGTAGCATTATATTCTATTATTAATCCATTATTCCAACTCAGCGTTCAAGATGGAAAGATGCCAGTTTTAGGCTAGGTTAGAGTAAAAAAGGTATACCGCTTGGTTTTATTCAATAGAAAATAACCTTTTCTCACTGAACGCAAAAAAATAAATAAAAAAAATAAATAAAAAAATTGTGTGGGTGTCAGAGGGAAATAGTAGAGGTTAGTTTCGGCAGCCGAAAGGTTATAATTTTTTGCCATTTAATTCTAGCGTTGAAAACCCCCTCAAGTTATTGAAACTCATGTAATGGCAAGGACTCGCATCACGTACAGGCTTAGCGGTAAAAGCTCGCTACAGGGGGTCAAAAGCTGGTTGTCAAGTTTTCTCGAAACGGTCGAGAAGATTATGTAGAAACATTTAGAACCCCCTCTCCACGATCATTTCTTTTTGTAATTAATCAGGCTACACCCAAGTTATTTACTCAATATCGGATAGCAGATGATGATATTCAGCTCAGATAGGATCCTTGGCGGCGAAAAGTGGTCGGAATGTCTTTCTTAAGCGGAATGAAACCTTCTGGAAGACAACAATCTGGTACGATTTCTTTAAGCCAAACAGAATCGCTTATGTTAAAGGTTAACTTGCATATTATAGTCTTGTATCCGTATCGTTAATTAGGTTAACCTCATATATATATCCTGCTCCATACACTGACACAAAATAGGCAGACTTTTGTACTATCGCTCAAAAAAGCATCCATACTCACGTGAACACAGGACTTCACAATGAGCAGAGCGATTCGAGCAGTGTCTGTATCCCATATTTCCTCGTCTGCTGTGTCAGAATGAATCGCGTCACTTTAGTAAGGGTATTTTATTGAGCGATAGTACTGTACTTCCTGTTGGTGTACACTGAGAAAGAAAAAGGGGCATAAGATTGCTTTGCCAAATGTGATAGGTTTGGAAGACTGGATTTATGAACTGTGAAACTGAAATTTTCACGTTGTGTGTGTGTGTGTGTGTGTGTGTGTGTGTGTGTGTGTGAGTGAGAGAGAGAGAGAGAGAGAGAGAGAGAGAGAGAGAGAGAGAGAGAGAGAGAGAGAACGAACTGTTACTGGTTAGACTCTAAATGTCGGCCAAGGGCCACACTATATCTCCTGAAAGTACTAGGTTCCACTATTACAAAATTCTTGACCCTAAACTGTGCATACGATAGCTTGTTTATTTTTTCTTTTCATTCATACACCTAAAAGTCACATCACACCCAAAGTGAAGAAAAAATAAGGAAAATAAATACGACATGCAATTAATTAGGAGTAAAATAAATTGATAGGGCCATTTTTTTTACCCGCCAAATTTGTTAAATTTTTATTTCATATGAGATCCCAGGTTTCCCCCAGAGCACAGTTAGAGCAGAGAGAGGATTCCACAGTCACTGAAACGTGGCAGCAGCAGCAACAGTGGGCCCGGAGTGTGATAATCTCCGTCACGCTAATATGACCTGCAGAGTAGCCGGCCAAGGAGAAAGGGAGTGGTAAAAGGCTAGAGGTTTAGCAGGCATTTGACTATTTTTTGTCGTTCCCTTGATTATTGCTATTTCTGTCAAGAACTGTGACTCGGAAGAAAGTTTTCTCTGACCGAATGGAGCTTAAGTTTGGGGAAAAACGCAAAAAATAAAAATAGGTAATGACAAAGGTAGAGAAGAGGAAGATTGCAGGGGGCAAAGATGGCGAAAATCGGGGAGAAAAATACAGAAATATAGACAGTCAAATAACTCGCACCTTTTCATGAGGGCAAGTGAGCAAGCGAGCCGTCTGACAGTGAAGAAAAATAAATGAAAAGAATGGGAGTCGTGTCCGCTGCCGAGGTAGTAACAGTTCTGACCACTAATGACCGTCCGTTTTTGTTTACATGAGGACTAATGGGATGTGGTATGAGGAAGGGGAAGGGAGTTCGGGAAATAGAGGAAGGGGCTAGGGGAGTAAAGCTAGAGGAAGGGGAAGAGAGGTATGACTAGGTGGAGCAGGGAAAAAGAAGGTGAGATTAGGTGAAGGGTTTCATCCTTCCCCTAATGAGAGAGAAGGGTGGAGCAGGGGAAAGGAAAGGGACAGAGAAGTGGGGGAAGGGGTATGGGAAAGGGGATGTGATAAGGAGATGAAAGTAGAAGGTAGGAGGGCGTGAGAATGTGGTTTGAAGTCTTATTAGGCCATGAGCTGTGGAATGGAGTGATATACTTTTGGGTAATGGGAAGTTTATTGTTGAAGAACGAATGACATGCACACCGATATGAACATTAATCGTGGTAGATGCAGTGTATCGAAAAAAGAGTAGTGAGAGATTGTAAAGAAAGGTGGCTGACCCAGCTGAGTGTTGATGAATGGATGAAATTCAGTGATGGAGAATGATAGAGGTAAGGACTGAAGTGGACATGGATAATGATGATTGTTGTTGATGGAGAAGAAAATGGTGAGGGATTATGAAAGACAATGACTGAAGACGTTCAGCGATGTGAAATGGAAGAAGAGTTATTAACGGGAATGACTGAGATGTGGATTTTAAAAGATGAAGATAGTGAAGGATGTGGCAATTGGGGCATGGAAAGGTGAGACTGCCAAGGACGGCGAGTGAGGAAGTTCACTGGTGGGGAATGGAAGTGAATTTCTGAGAGGTAATGGAGATAGTGAAGGATGGAGTTGATGCGAGAATAAGAGCATGCGAGTGGTCGCTAAAGCATTACTTTCATAGAGATGGGAAGAACATTTGTGGCGAAGAGTGACGCAGTTATGGACTGAAAATAAAGACAGTGATGGAACCGGTTGATGAAGAAGGGAGTGATGATAGAATAGGAGGAACAGAAACTGAGGAGAATCAGTGGTGAATGTAAATGACAGTTTGTGACAGGAGATGGAGATAGGGCCTGAAAAGGGATGCATCTGCTGAAGTAACATGTTGATGGAGAAGGAAATGGGGGGAAACTGTGTATGCTGATGATTGGAGTAGTTCATTGGTGGAGAAGGAAATTGGTTTGAGGTGATTGATGGAGATATGGACTAAAAGGCATGGATATGATGTAGGATTTGGAGAGGCAGAATGATATGGGACAGTACAGCTTGTTGAGAAAGAGAAAATGGAGGGTGGCCGAGATGGAGATTAAAGGAGGTAAAGACTGCTCTGGGTGAAGAAAGTTTGGAACGCTGTTGACGGAGATGTGAATAGTGAAAGGCTGTATCGGGGGTAAGTGAGAGGTCATTGGTGATGAAAAGAATTTATTTAAAAACAGAGAAGTGACTCTAAAAAGGTGAAATATTGTAGTAGGGTAGCAGAGGATAAAAAAAAAAAAAAGTGGTTTGCTGATGAAGGTTGGTAGAAGGGTGGTTCAGTGGTGAAAAAACGAAAGTGGATCTGGAGCTTAGAATGGAGGAGAGCGGAAACGAGAAGATTGTGCAAATTAACCTTTTTTGTACAATGACTGCTTATCGTTTAATATTGCATCCTTCAGATTCTTTTATTCAACATTAACAGAACGCCTTATAAGTGACGTGATTCATGATGGTTGTGCCAAACCTGTTCAGCTCTGAAAGTTTCTTTGAAGGAGGGTAAACTCGTCTTAAGGCAGAAAGAATCAGATTCGTTGTGAAAGGGTTATGACAGTGCATGATAAAGAAGAAAATGCCGTAAAGTCTGGCCAAATTTTACGAAAGGAATATCATAGGAGGGAGGGAGAGAGAGAGAGAGAGAGAGAAACACCTTGACTACGATAAAGCTTTTACTTCTTTTTCTAACCACCAGAAGGTACTATCAGGAAAAAGTTAAGTTAGTTAAGAAGTTAGAAATATCCACCAACCCTTTCACTACGAGGGATCTTTCAAACTAAATTGAACATTACCGAATCACCTGGCAGCAGACATAAAAGAATTAGTAAATGAATAAAAGGAGAGTCATCGTCCAGAGATAATAGAGGTAACGAGAAAATTGGCTTATAGAAAAGGAAATGGTTAGTGGCAGAGTGGTGAGATACCAAAAGAAAGTGAAAGTTGGGATATGGTGGAAAAGGAGAAGGAACGGCGTTAGAGGAAAAAAGTAACAACAAAGATGGTATAGTGGAGAAGAATATTGCGTAATTTTATTGTTCGATGAATTATGTAAGTAAAGTCCACTGATGTAGGATGAAGCGCGATCTACTGGGGTCAGTTTCACAGGTGACTTATGGAGACGAAGGGAAAGTCAAGGAATCTGGAGATCCACAGAAATAATGGGAAACATAAGTGTATATTTTATAGGGAATGGGAAAGATCAAGGAGCTGAAAGAAATGAGTGAAAGAATAAAGGAGTTAATGGAGTCTGATATAGCAAGAATGTTTAAATGGTGGATGTTGGAAGGTCCGTCGGCTGGTGCTGAATGAAGGTGAATTTGGTTAGAGGTAAGGAAACATTCTGATTAAGGAAAGGAATAATGGTGACGGGTCGAATGAGCCAATACACTGACGAAAAATGAAAGTGAATGTCTTGGCTGAGAACGACTTATAATGGAGTTAAGAAACAGTGGGTTTAATAGAGACGGGTATAAGTAGAAGATATGCTTAGGTTTTTTCACACTGCTTGAAATGTTGAATGGAAGAGTTAAGGTATACACACGATTGATTTTTTTTTTTTTTTGGGGGGGAGGGGTAGGGGTGAGAACCAAGTTAGGCCAAAACTGTCGTATCATCTCGACAAACATACTGTAATTTCTATAATGATGTGGATGTAACTTAAGTCCTCCAAAGTTTGTCTAGGAAGTCTGTATAGTCCTTTTTCCTTACGAGGTCTACTCTGTGTTGATTAAAATCATCTCGCACGGCAAAATACAGAAGGTGTGAAGACAGTCTCAAACCCCATCACAACATGACCCTCCTAAGCTGGCAAAAATTGTCTGACGGAAGCAGGCTAATAATGTGATAAAACTGACATCAGTGAATTGAAGGCGGTAAGTAATTTTCCTATGGTTGGGAAAAATCTAGTATTTCCCTCCAGCTAACACCAAATATATTAATTTAAATGGAGCCGAATTTGTTAATACAGTACTAATACAATTTACTCATTTTTGGTCAGAAAATTTCTAATATTGTACTCCAACTTCCGACACACGATTATTCTCAGTTAACGGTGAATCATAGGAGAGTGTTAGAAGCCGTGACTAATTTATTCAAAGACTGCTCGTGTGTCGTTTGGTAATAAGGTAACATGGATCTCAGCGTCTCTTTGACAGGTTCTTGCCGCCATGGTATGTAACGGTGTGGCCAGTAACAGCTGTTGTACCTGAGACATTATATAATTTTTGTCTCGCTTGGCTGTAAGTGTTTTGCATAGTTTTTCTGCTAATCTACTTGTAATTATCTGATCTCTAGTTTGGTTTTTCATAGTTAAGAGTTGGATTTAGAAAAGGAAAAAAGGGGAAACAAATAAACCTTTTAACTGTCTTTTGCCCACGCCTATCTGTTGGTGGGAAACAGGTTATGATGACGATGATCTTGACAGTCTCTTTCACTCATGTATATGCAACTGTTCGCTAAAGAAATGCTGGAGGTTGCATGCAATTTTTCTATATGCATTTATAGTTTACCAGGAGCCATGCAACATACGTCTTGTTAACCTTCTCCTGTGTTTTCTCTGTCATGTACAATGCAGACGCATAATGTTTGCGTGATTCTTAATGCTTCAGAAGTCTCAGAACTATCCACACCCTTGTCATCATTCTCGTTTTTCACCAAGGAATAAAATTTACATTGTTTTTCTTGTCTGTCAACCATGCTATCCTCTTCTTAACACCTCCTCCAACCGCTCATTCACATCATTAGCTTTTTCTTCTTCCTTGTTCTTCTCTAGGCATAATCTTTAAGCTTTGCTATCCTTCCCTTGTTCTGTTTTTCAGCAACCCATTCCTAACAAGAGGCTTTTTTTTTTCTTTCGTAATTTTTTCTTGTCATTAAACTCTTCTTTTCTGCCTTTCCGTTAATTATGGCACCCTCTATTCTCGCTCTATTCCTCAATCATTCTTCCATCCTTTCCTTCTCATTATATAATTTATATTCATCAATTAAACTCAAGCGTGATTTTCCTATCCGTTAATTGTTGTCCTGTTCCTTGTTCTAATCGATGACTAGCCTATCCACCCCTTATCCCTTGCGGTTGTCCTTTTATTCAGACACGAATCGCCCCTCAAATCTTTCTCTCCTTCAACCTTGTTATCGTACTATCCTTTATCCTTCACTCACGCATCCATCCTCACTTCAGTTTCTCCCTTTTCCCTTATGATTTCCTTTTATTCAGTCATTAGGCTTCACACGTCACCGTTTCTCAATAGACAACCGAACCTGTCCACAACCAAACCTCTGCCGTATTTCCTCATTTCCTCTTCTCCAAACGTTAGTCTTCACTGATATTCCTGTACACCAAACTTATCACCTAGTTTTGCAATGTCCTGCAACCGTCCATTCACAACCAAATCCCCTTCCCCCTATTTTCTCCCAAATTTCCTCAATTTTATCTTCCCCCACCCATCTTTCTTATTTGGTCATATCTTCAGCCATCCCTCCACTTCAGGACCTCCCATTTCATTCTCATAATATCCCGTTTCTGAGGTTTCTTTTCATGAGTCATATTGTCTCTTAACCGTCCAGTAACAACAAGAGCGCTCTCATCTTCCTCACGATTTCCTCTGCTACTCGTTTTACTCTGACCTTCCTAACGATCCCCTGTCTAATGCATCCTTCAGCCACCTTCCCACAGCAAAATAATCACGTTTTACTTCGTTATTATTTCTTTTTCCAGTAATGCTAGTTTTGTTCTTCCACTTTAATAAAATCTGCCTTCACGTATCTTAGCTTTATCCTGCTGTCTTTCATTCACATGAAACGCTTTACCCTTTCACATAATTTCCTTCCTCTTCAGCCAATAATTCCTTTACTGCTATGGCTTCGTCTTTATTGCATTCATCCTACCGTCGAATAAATAATTTTTAACTTACAAGAACACCATGGCAGCGAAGGCATTATTGAAGACTGCCTGTAACTCTTAAAGTGAAAAAAGGAAATAGATGAATATAATGGCCTGAAGATAGCAGGAATAGAAATACAAAATAAGCCATTGTACGGAGAATGCTTATCTATAGTCTTCTCTTTTACTGCGTTGTGTGTGCTACCGTGGGTTCTCTTTCATCTTTCCTTCAGCCCATCATCTATGATTAAACGCTTCACTTTGTCAATTTTATTGCCTCCTATCCATGCTATAGCCTTCTCATCTCCCTCAGTCATTCATCTGGGATCAAGCCCTTCATTCCATCTCCTGCACTCTCCCTTAGTTCTGTTTTATCTTTCTTTCTTCTCCAACTTATCATTCACACGCAGACATTACCCTTGCCTTATCATTTCGCTTTCATACATCCGTTCATCAGGTTTCCCATCCTCTATCCTTGCTTTATCTTCCGTGCATTCATCCACTACACACCATCATTACATCTCCTCTACCGGACCTATTTTTTGTGTCCTACCTTCCCCATTCCTCAATAATTTCTCTTTCCTCCAGCTGTTCGATCATGAGCAAACACTTCAACACATCTATTATCCCCTATCCTTGCTTTATCTTTTATTTCTACGTCAGCTGTCTATCCAGGACCGAACCCCTCCACTCCCACTTGCACTAGACGTTGCTCCAGGGACACAAGTAACGATAACAACAATGATAGCAATAATCCAACCGCAGGGAAAAAATACAGCAGAAGTCAGTCATGCGCAGCGACACACAGCTGTACATGGCCAATCATTACTTTTCTTTTTTCCTTTTTTGCTTATAACTGGAAGGACTTCCCGTTGTCTCCTACCCCAGTTGCGTAGGAGATTGGGCTGGTGATTCGCTGTGACTGGCTGTGGCTCCGTCGTCTCCGCTCTTTGATTGGTGAAGGAGAGGGGAGACGTAGGCGACTGGAGGGTGGGTTTGGTTGGGTGGTCGGGGGTGTTTTGGGTGCCTGGGATTCAGTGTCGATGAAATGTCGAGGCTGATTAGGACGCGGAATTACGAGGGAATTGCCACTTGATTTAATTTTTGCCGCTCTAGACTCAGGCGGAAATATTGCTGTTACGTGACACGATGTCAGAACAAGTATAACCACTTACTGAGAGAGAGAGAGAGAGAGAGAGAGAGAGAGAGAAGAAGGAGAAGAAGAAGAAGAAAGAAAAAGAAAGAAAAAGAGAAAGAAAAAGAAAACAAAGAAGAAGAGGAAGGGGGGAGGAGAAGGAGGAGGAGGAGGATAAGGATAAGGAACAGTGGGGAGAGGACGGTGAGGAGGGGAGAGGGAAAAGCGAGGGGGGAACAAAGTAAACGCAGCAGTGTTAAATCGATGACTATACTGTTCGTGGCCTGTTAGTACGAGTGTTCATATTGTTTTCCTCTTCCACACAGCAATTTGACTGTACCTTGCCATTCTCCGTTGGATTTATGATCTACCTTACTCTTGGGAATCTACTGGAAGTTTATTTGTGGAACTCAGCTCGGCATGACAGTTTGATCATTCCTGTATGTTGCTTGTCTCAGTATTAATAATAATAATAATAATAATAATGAAAATAATAATAATGATAATGATAATGGTGAAGAAGAGGAGAGCTTAAACTTATGCCTAATAACTGCACTTTTTCAGTATTCTTCCTTTGAAAACTACCCACAAAATTCGATTTACAT
Source organism: Birgus latro (assembly GCA_018397915.1). NCBI lineage: Eukaryota > Metazoa > Arthropoda > Malacostraca > Decapoda > Coenobitidae > Birgus > Birgus latro. The sequence continues at coordinate 2,535 of JAGKTI010028286.1, read as the reverse complement.
GTAGGTACCCAGATATATTGCTGGGTGTGGGAGGACAGGGAGGAAACAAACTTTGTCCGCCAGCCTAAATCTAGTGGCAATCTAGCCTCCGATCTTTAAGCTGCAAGTAATAGACATGCTGCAATGGTCTTGTTCCTGCCCACTGCACTGCTGAATGCGTCGAGTTCCACTGCACTATGTATCTTTTTCATTTTTTCTTCTTTTCGTTCTTACTTTACTGCTTTAGATACAGCCCCTATACACTGTCGTAGATGTATATTAATATTTTTGTTTATAAAAAGTTTCTTCAAAGAACTGACATTTAAAGTTATAGTGAAATAATCTCCATGTGTGTCAGTAGGTAGTATGTGCCAAGGGAAACACTTTTGGACCTTCTCTATTTTCTTTGTACATCAGCTGTATATATAAAAAGGATTAAATAACTATATCATGTCTGTATGTAACAGTTTGATATTGCTACACTAAAATTAAGCAGTACATGTCTTATCACACCTGGTATAGATTAGATAAGCTATATTAATCCCAACTTTAGTCTTTGTCCACGTGTAAATTAATAACAATTCGCATCTAGTGCTACAGGTTAATCACAGAATTTAACTAGAATGGCACTCAGCAGAGCGCATACCTCCGCCAAGGCCCAACATACAGCTGGAAAAGGACTACCCCCCTATAAAAGCATATTTAAATCCGCTAGATCCTGAATTTTATATGCGCGCCAAACTGTACACATTCGTAGATACCAACATCCTAAATATGCCTGATATTTTTCATCAATATCCATGCAATATTCACTGAAAAATTTACGAAAATGTCGGAAAACGCTCTCTCTCGTAATGTTGAAGAAAGGGGGGGGGAATCCTGGATCTGCACCTTTATTCGGATCCGCACCAAAAATTAATGGAGTCTGTTCTGGCCAAGGCCCACTCTTCTACCAAGTTTCGTGGAAGTCCGTCCAGTAGTTTTTGTGTAATCTGGCTCACAAACCAACCAACCAACAAACAAACAAACGGACAGGGATGAAAACATAACCTCCTTGGCGGAGGTAATAATATAAACCCAGAAACTTTCTTCATTTTGTCCCCGACCTGCCAACATTGTGGGAGTAAGTGTGGGGGCGGTTGATTTTTTTTTCTGTTACAAAATAGAACAGGTTCCGGAATGCAGTGGGGATTAAACTAAATCACCCCGTGCCTACGTTCTGCATGGAATCTACAGAATCACGACAATATATCTTCCAAAATAAACACGTACGTAGATTGACGAGGCCTTCCCTTTAACTCTGTGTAGATTTTTTTGCGTAAAAAATAAAGCATAGGTAAGACTTTATACCATAGATAAACAAATGCAGAGTTGATCGTGATTAGTGTGGGCATTTTTGAGCCTTGCTTACATGACTCGAGTGCGTAATTTGACTATTAGACTATCTCTTACATACATATGATTACTGGTCTACTAAAAAAGAGAGGGTACACTTTAATATTTTTGAGATAGGATTCTTGAAAAGGAGAGTCAGAATTAATATATGACTAACAGTAACTGTGGTAACTCCACAACTTTTTACTTTTCCAATAAAAGATCTTTCAGCCATGTTGTTTTTGCGCTGTGTTGCTTCTAGATGTTTTCCGGTCCGACTAATAACATGAGTATTATGAGAGCTAGGGAGATGGACTGCTGCTTTTCCCCCCTGAAGCTTATGTACTTAATGCCACTAATGATATTAAGACAAACTAGTAAGAACTGAAGGATCTACGTATATTTCTCTGTTATATGGTTGCTTTGAATGTTTATCTGTAATTCCAACTTTTTAAAGAATCGCACTCCTCCGCTAACTTCTCTTCGGTAACATATCACGCACTTTCTGGCAGACCTGTGCCCCTTTTTAGTAGAATATTCCGTGTAATTTCATGTCTTCAAAAAAATCTCGCCAAGAGTGGCACGAACGTGACAGAAGCTAATGGTATTTAATGTTCTTTAATGGTTTTGTTGAACATATAATAAAATGGACGTCCGAATGTTCCTTAACGATGAACAAATACCTGCTTATCTATATCTTATATATATATATATTTTTTTCCACTTTCACATATCGCTACGTTTGTGTAGCCTTCCATATTCCCTTACAGCTCCATTTCTTTTTCTTCATTGCTTTTCTCTTCCCTCTATTTCTTTCGATCCCCCTTGCCTCCTAGATACTTCCCTTGTCTTCATTTTCTTTCATCATTTTTGCTCCTCGATTAAAAAGTAAAAAATACTAACAGAATCCATTACCCAGTGCATTGAAGGGCCCAAGGCTAGGCGACAGTAGCATTAGATCATTTAAGCCGTAAGAAATCATCCTCCATCCATGGCGGTCTTGTACTGTTAATTTCTACTCAGGTTTAGCTGTTTTCGTCTCATCATGTATCAGCCGCATCATCAGCGATGTGCATGATGTGCACTGTAAAAATAATGAAACGTGAAATGATACTTTTTTGGCAGAGAGAGAGAAAGAGAGAGAGAAAGAGAGAGAGAGACAGACACACACACACACACACA
>JAGKTI010028284.1:0-12996 GCA_018397915.1 Birgus latro | reverse complement strand
GTAGAATTACCAACCTACCAACACCATAATATGTAAAGCAGCCCCAAGCCATGAGTGAGGCTGGGTATTTAACAAACTTGGAAGTGTACTTAGGATCCAGGGGGTCACTGCCTGGTTTGCGGTACACTCGTGATGAAGGGGTACCAGTGACAGTAAATGTTGACTCATCACTCCAAAGCACAGTTTTCCATTGCTCCTCACTCCAGGCAAGATATTTCTTACAAAAATTTACTCTCTTTTTCTTCTGAAGTGCAGTTAGCAGTGGTTTTTTACGAGCACAAAAACTCCTGTAGCCCAGATCGTCATGCAACAGTTGCTGCACACTTCTGACAGACACATCTGCCAGCAACTGTGGGTTCTTTTTTTTTTTAAAATCCCGTGCTGTTAGCCTTGGAACTTTGCTAACTTGCCTTGAGATCAGCTGACGGGTCCAGAAGGTTGTCTTACGAGGTCTCACAGGCTTGGGAAGTGGAGTGGGAGGAATGGCCTCCCCACTGTCTTTGAACCGCTTCACCAGTCTCTGCACTGTCCTCAGTCTAACACCATCTGATTTGCAATAAATGGGAGTTTGTGGCCAGCTTTGTATAAAGTAATCACTTCCACACGTTTGTCCTTGCTTGTGGTTACTTTAGGCATGATGAGAATGTGGTAGGTAACCAAATAACTGTGTTATTTGAGTCAGAACATGCCCTCGTGGTACATCACACACAGAGACAATCGTCCTCCTGTGGCTGCCCAAACATTACTGAGCCTGCTTCTGTGGTGCCAGACCTATCAAGCAGGGTTGCTAGCTCCCATTGAAAAAGCGTCAGCTCATTTCGCATCACAGGGGAGGGTAGTATTGACCCTACTTCACTTAACACGAAAACGAATGACGTCGGCAAAAAAACGTCAATACTTTCCGCGCCTACTGTATAGTACACAGGAAGTGAAATATAATAAACAGGAAGTAAAATATATGACATAGGAAGTAAAATATAGGACATAGGAAGTACAATATATGACATAGGAATTAAAATACAATACAGAATAATAACATATATTACCGAGTCGTTATGATAGTAGGGATAAGAGTAGAGGGTGAAATTGGTGGATGGGCAGAATGGTCTCTATAACCTGGAGGCATGGGGAGAGACAAAGGGGAAGGAGTACTGTGAGAAGTGGAAGAGGAGTGGGGCAAAGAGGAGGAGGGGATAGAAGGTGAAGGAGAGGGAGAGGAAGGAGGGAGAGGAGTGGGAGGGAGGTCAGGAGGTACAGGATGAATTTCAACAGAGAGAATGGAAGGAGAGGATACAGCATTGGCTACTGAATTTGGCGTGGAAGTTAAAATATAATCCATAATCTTGGGAATAGTTTCACTGTCGTCATCGCCTGAGGGTTTGGTGTGGGCGGTCCGGGGATGTGACTGGAGAGATTGCTGTGATACAGGTTTTGACAAGGCAGTGTGTGTCGATCGGGAGGGGCGGGAATTTGTTGCCTGGACTTTACGAGCTGGAGAAGAAGGAGGATGGGCAGGAGAGGCCTTAGAGTCTGATGCGATGGGCAAACTGCATTTACTATTAGAGGAGGGTGGGGGTTGGGTGTTGTGTTGGGCCAGGGGTGCCAAACGGCGGGTCTGAGTAACAGAAGTGGAGGAGTGAGAGGAGGGACGAAGTTGTGAACAGGGGGAAGGACAAGGAGAAGGAACAGGTAAAGAAGGAGATGAAGAGGAGGTAGGGGTAGAGGAATCTAAAACAGAGAAAGAATTAGAGATAGGAACAAGAGGGGTCTGTAAGGGAAGGTCTGAGGTAGAGGGGAGGTGCAGCTGAGAGGAGGAAGAGGTAGAAACAAAAGTGCTGGGAGGAAGAGAAGGAGAGACTGAAGTCACAGGTGTAGAGACAGAGTGAGAGGTGGGAAGACGAGAGGAGAGAGGATAGGAAGAGGGGGCAGTAGATACAGAGACAGGTGCAGAAGGGGAAGTAGTAGTAGTACTGAGACTAGAAGTTACTATGGCAGAAGGACGGGCTACACATGCGTAGGTAACGTTAGGATGGTGACCGAGGTTGCGAGCTCTACGACGAGGCTCACTAAGGGAGAGGCCAGTTTTCTAACAGATAGTGGATGCTTCCGATTCAAAAAGGTAGACGGGACATTGTCGGTGGGTGGCAGAATGGCTACCACAACAGTTAGGGCAGCACCGGATGGTGGTAACACAGTCTGAAGAGGCATGGCTGGCCAGTGCACAGTTGGCACAGACTGCAGATGAGTGGCAGTATTTGGCGGGGTGGCCAAAGCACCAACAAGAGGTGCACTGGCGAGGAGGCGGAATATATTGGCGTACTTGGAGGACAGTGCCCCCAATAATAACTGTGGAGGGTAGATCACGAGAAGCAAAGACTATTTTAACAATATTGGCTGGTTCTTGTCGGCGTCCGCGAGGAGGAATTGTGTAACAATGTACTGAGTGGATTGGGTGATGCTGTTCTGAGAGGATTAGCTCTATGTCAGTGGAGCATTCTGCGAAAGGCCTCTGGCCAAAGGACATTGATGATGGTAAACGGACAGTGCCAGTGGATGAATTAAGCTGAATATCTGGGGACGCAGAGATGGGTTGACCTGAGTTGTTGACTAGTGATGCTACCTTCTCGGCTTGGGCGGCATTGTGAACAACAAGGAGGCGGGAACCATTCGGATGAGCCGAGAAGGTGACATCCTTGCCTACCTGTCGAAGTAGAGAGAGGTGGAGCGAGAGGTCGTCAGATGCATCAAGGATATTAAAAAATTTAGACCATGTCTGTGTATCGAACAGAGAGGAAGTGAGGGAAGGGGCTGGCACATACGAAGAAGGACGAGGTCTGGAGAGAGAGGTAGAGGACATAGAAGTAACAGAGACAGGAAGTGAAGGAGGAAGGTAAGGATGAAGTGTGATAACAGTAGAGGGGCTGATTGAGGTAGACAGAACAGAAGCTGGAGGAGTGGAAGACAGTAGGTACGGCGGATGGGGTGTTCATTGTAACTGAACTTTTAGGAGGAGGGGAAGAAGTCGAGGCCACGGTCAAAAGCGAGTCCTGGGTTGTCACCGTAATCGAGCCAGTAGTAATAGTAGTAGTATTCATAAAATGTAATTGGTAGTTTTCACCACCCCACTCCCCACCCACCACGGAGCCCAACTAGGGGAGGCTGATGTTGGGTCAAACTCACCCAACAGCCTCAGGGATAGTGGAAGAGGTATATGCGGACACTGTTTGGTGTGAAGTGGCAGCCGCGGACCAATACGGTGCCCACCAAACAGTGCCCGCTTGACCCTAGCCGAGGTTGACTGAGTCAACACAGGGCCAGCCGATTTGCCCAGCGGGGCCACACTGGACCGCCCGTCTTACCCCAACCCCGCTACCAAAGGAGCGTGTTGTCCACCACAGAGAACTACACCCTGCCCCATGGTGAACTCAACTCCCAGATAGAGGGGCGCAGGGAATACACGGGACGCCACACACAGCAAACACGTGGGGAGGAGACAGTCTCACCCAAGATGACAAAAGGGGCGTAGACTGGAACATCACCAGTAGACCTCCACTACCTGGCGATGACAGGGAAAAAGGGAAAAAAAGAAGCAATAAGAAAAAGGGCCTCGCAAAATTAGTTGAGGCAGTGACAGGGACCCAAGGAGGGGGGGGGAGAGGGCAGAGTAGAAACCCCACCATAGGTCCCCCACTCATCAAGACCCAATCGATGTCTCCGAAGCCCCCCCACGACAACAACGAGCTCGGAATGCGGAGAGCATCAGGCGGCCTCAGGGGGTCCGGAGAGGAGGGCACGCCCCTCATGGGTCGAGGACTGCGGTTTTGGGAGGAGGAGGAGGCCGTCAGGAGTCGCCTGCAGCCTGGGTGCCCCTGGGAGTCCACCAGCGTCGGCTGTCGAGAGGTGGGCAGCTGGTCACATCCCCCACACACTGGACCTGTAGGGGAGAGAGAAAGACGTCCCACCCAGCAATAGGAGGAACGGGCCGAGCAAGGGACTCTCTCCCCTTCGGGAGTCTCCGGCTTCGTGGAGGAGGGGAAGCCAGAACTCGCGCCCTTAGCCTGGCAGGTCTGACGGGTGCCACCGAAACTCCACGCTGGGAGGGAAGGAGACCCGGCAGGTGCTCCTTGGACCTGGCAAGCCTGACGGGCATCGCCAAGTTGCCCTGACAGAGAGGAGAGAGGGGGAGACCCGACAGGCGTTGCCGAGGTGCCCCTCGCTCCGAGGGCGACAGGAGAGAGATATCCAATGGATGCTCTCAGTGGGGCAGGCCCGACGGGCACTACCTCGCTCCTGCTGGAGGGCTGACGCAGCCACGGTGTGCCCGGTGGGCTCTGCTCCCTGTCCCCGGGTTGGCAGGAGGGATCCGACGGACGCCCTCACACATGTTTGCCCGACGAGTGCAACTGTGATCCTGCTCCCAGAGGAGGGAAACAGATGGGGAAGAACCGACGGTTGTTCCCTCATCAGCAATTCTGTCAGGAATTGCTGTGCCGCTGCGTGGGAAGACTACAAGACAGGTCCCAGCCCAAGTCTGATGAGGGCTGGCACGGGTAGAGAGTAGTGCACTTGGACTGCTACCTCGGGTCTGGTCCAGTTGCAGGGAGGAGGGGCTTACAGAAGAAGGTGAGGTAGGCCGTTGTGGCCCAGAAGGCTGTTTCACCTGTAAGGTGAGTATTTCCTTCCTATTTTGGTGGTTGGTGGTGTCAGTATTGGTGTGCATTTTAGAATGCAGTGCCAGGAAATGTGACATTCACAGAGCTGAAGAACACCTTGGTGAAGCGGCTGAAAAATAGGAGAGCAGCTGAGGTTGATGAAGTTTATGCAGAGATGATTAAGCGTAGTGGGGAGAGTGGAATGAAGTGCTTGTTGGAGATATGTAAGACGGGATGGATGAGTGAAACTGTACCAGTAGAGTGGAAAAAGGCAGTGATTGTACCCTTGTGCAAAAATATAGGGCCTTGCCACACCTCCTCCAGGTGCAACTCCTCCTGGGAACTGCCTCTGTGGGGAGAGAGAGAGAGGGGTGTCCCACTCGGCCTCTGGAGTGAGTGGTGAGGCAAGCAAGGGACGTCCTCTGTGAGGGAAGTCACAGGGACGGACGGTAGCTGTTCCCTCCCTGGTGCAGGCGGTGGCCGTCGCCGAGGTTCCTCTAGCCCCTGGGACAGCAGGTGAAGAGCAGGCAGTGGCCATCTACTTCAGGTGCAGCTGATGGCCGTCACTGTGGTCCCAGTGGAAGCTCATCCTTGTGGGGTATCACAGGGGACAGGGGATGAGGGATGGGCTGTGGCCGTTCCCTCCCTGGCACGGACGGCGGGCGTCGCCAAGGTCCTAGGTGCGGAGCAGGTGGTGGCTGTCTCCTTCCTGCTGGTGCGGCTGGTGGCCGTCACTGAGGTCCTGTTCCCCAAAAGGACTGCAGGCAAAGAGCAGGCGGTGGCCGTCTCTTGCCTGCTGGTGCAGCTGGTGGCCGTCACCAAGGTCCTGCTCCCAGGAGTGACTGAAAACAAAGAGTGGGCAGAGGCCGTCTCTTGCCAAATGCAAGCAGTGGCCGTTACTTGGGTCTGTGGGGGGGGTGATGCAGTTGCAGAGTGGTCGGTGGCCGTCTCTTTCCTGGTGCCGCTGGCTGGTGCGGGCAGTGGCCGTCACCTGGGTGCTGTCTGGGGCTGTAGCACAAGCCTCACCCCGAACCTGGCGAACGCTGGTCCGGCTGGAGAGTAACCTGCCAGGGCTGCGAGGTGGGAGTTGGCTTGTTAAGCGCAAGAGGGGCGGCGAAAGGTAGTGGGGGACGTAGGCCCGCCTAGCCCTTGGACTCCGTGCGCCCTATGCGCCTCCCTGTGGCCTCCTCCTGGGGTTGGTGTTTCATCACCCTGTCCCTTGCCCCTCCGTGGGGTTGATGTTGTCGGTGTGGGCATTTCAACCTGTGACCTTCCTAACCTCGTCGTAGTGCGTGTGTTTAATGTGGCATGTTTTTATTCCTTTGAAAACACATATGCCGATGTAGGGAACGGTTGTCACATACGCTATGTAAATTCTGAACCGGTGTTTATTGTTGTAAAGGTATAGAGTACGTATATAACAAAAGGAGGTGTACCCACTTTACAGATTTAATAATGTGAGAGAGCAAAGTATCAGTCCATTATTAAGCTACTCTTGTCCTACGTACAACTGATTCAGAAGTGTAGCTTATCCTCAGCCGCAGTTGAGTTTGTTTAAAGTTCATGAATACAGCACACAAGAAATACCATACGTGGATGAGATACGACTTGAACGTGAAATATAACAATCTATGTTTATTTAATGATTACCAGACTAAGGATAAAGTTGTATTGTAGAGCACTGGTTGTAGGAACTGAAGGTGTCTGTCATTTTAGAATCAAATGAAATACATCTTAGTTTCATAACGCATAACAGAAGCATATGTTTAGATTTTAAAAGCAGGCAATTTGCAGGCTGCAAAAACGTCTTGCAAATACCGATGATGCAACAAGAGCTCTGTAAAGACTGTAAATATAAACAATCGTCGTCAAACACATGCAGCTTGTATCCATATCCATGTAGCGTGATGTCCCCTAAGTGACAACATCTTCAGACAACTGTAATAAAAAATATATACATATTGTTGTAAAGGTCGAGCGAGTTGGCAGGAAGTATAACATGGCTGGCAACACTGTGGACGCGCAGCTGCCGGATCGATGGCCTTGAAGTTGTTCGAGACGCAGATCGTCCCCGCACATATTATAGGATGCGCTTCAGTTACTCCCTGTGCTTATATCAAGGTATCAGTGTAGTTTAAAGCATATTAGTGGCATGTAGCATTGTGCAAGGAACTTGAAAATTGTCTACCCTGGACCTGTCATCCATATGGTAAAAACAAGGTGCGGAATATGTCTGAATTACACATTTCGGATTACTAGTTGTGTGGAGACCTCGCGCGCCTAAACAAATCGCTGGTGCCGCTTACAATAATATTCATGTTTTCTCTAGCCCCGAGCCTTGACCGGAGACTGATGACTGTCTAGCGAGCCCCGAACAACTCCGTAGATAGAATGGACGGAGAAGAAACAGGTAAAATAGTCGGGGTGTTGAATGTGTGGCGTGAGTGATGGAGGTGAGGGGGCATGGCGGGTTTGGTGGTGCCTCTAACACGCTTTGTTTACTTCACTCACTCACTGCTGTCCCTCCTACACTCTTGCCTCACCCTGTCGTCACTCATGCCCACAGATTTTACTCGTTCGGATCACGTTCCCCTATCACAGGCACACGGAACTGACCTGTATTGTTGTCACGCTGTTAAATGACGAGAACGAGCGCTTCCACTTTCACCTCTCCAGGGCTCAGTATGCGTGTTTGTTTCGCAAATATATAACGGCATTGCAATGCCACACATACACGATGACATATTTAATGTGCTAAATACTTTACCACACGGACACTGATCTTCCACATATCCAGCTGGAGTGGGCTTTTTACAGGGGGTGTTTGTTTCATAGATTAACATAGAGACTGGATAATTTTTTAATTTTACCAGTGAAACTCTTAAAAATTTTATTAATTCTTTACTAAATGGGCATGGCCTTTCCATACTTACTATTGAAATGACTCTTTCACAGGTTACTTATTTTGGTTCTATAATCATTTCAACCCCTAACAGAATTATGAGTTTTTTATCCATTTTTCCAATATTTTAGAAAGTTCTAAGACACTTTTCTTCTATGATATTTTTGTTGCAAATTATTTTTATTTTACTCCACAAGGATAGGTTAGGTTAGGTTTGAGTAGAAAAAAACATTATTTGTGAGAAAAATGCCATAGAAGAAATGAGTCTTAGAATTGTCTAAAATATAAAAAAAACATTCAAAATCTGAGTCTGTTAGGGGTTGAAATGATAATTTTACCCTTATTTTTCCTGGATAACCCATAGCTGTTGGATATTAATTTACCTCTGAAAGTTGTTAATGAGGATTTAGAATGTGTATATATTCTACCAGTGTCTACTAGTTGCTGGTCATGTCTAACATTCCCAATGTACTCTTTTAGATTTGAGACCTGGCTGTCAAAGTTTGGATTAATTTAGGTTAGGTTTGGTTTGGTTAAATTGTTAAGTTTCCCATAGCTTTGACATAGTTATTAGTGTTTTTTTTCCTTGCGCACATTTGAGTATGCTTGATGCACTGACGTGTCCAGTCGGAGTGGTTGGTAAACAGCGCAGCCAGTCGGAGAGATCGGCCCTAAACACATGGCCATGGCCAACCTGGACGCTTCCTTAAATACCCCCAAATAGGTACAGGTAGGTTTTATGTTTTGTCATTTCTTGTAGTCAAAATTGTGTTGCTTATATACAAAAATTGCTTTCCATGAGGTTGTGATTTATAATATACATATATATGCAGTATATATATATTTATATGTACCATATATATATATATATATATAGTAGTCCGAATAGCCATGCCTGTTTGATAAGGAATTACCAAGATTGATTATGACACACATACCATCACTTCAGCAAAATTACCACCAAGAGTTAGTTGCCAATGAAACAGGAGTTTGAGGTGTAACAAATTATGATAAAATTTTACCACACAGGCACAGCACTTCCATCTGTCTTCCTACAATCTCTCAGTCTTCTGGAAAGTATACAGTTTTAGTACAGTACCATATACAACACACAGTTATCCGTTCAGTTTAGATTACAAAGTGTATAGGAAAGTCAAAGTATACCTATTCATCTGTATTTTAATAAGCTGCCAATACCACTGCGGTAGCATGTTTACCAGCTGGGTTCATTGATCTTGTCAGTGGGATGCATCAGTACATCAAACATTCAAAAGATATAGGGAATCTAAACCTAACGTATCCTAAATCAGCTTAACCTAATTGAGGGGCTTTGCCCCACAGACTGATTTTAGCCACCCAGGATTGCCTCTTAGCCTGACACTGAAAGCCCCTGAATACCTGCCAGGCCAAAAAACCATCTCATTTCTAACTTACTAATCTGATCCATCCTAATCTAAACAGTCCTATCCTAACTTAAATTATCCAAACTTAACAAATCGGCATGGAATTTGAAATTATACTGAAAATAAGATGTGTGTTAGGAGAGAGCAGCTTGGTGAAACTGCAGAGGAGCTCTGATGCATTGAATTTACTGTTGTATTCTCAGTAAACTGTAATGTAATTATAGTCTTGATGGTTTTAAAAAGTTGCGTAAATGTGTGATCTTGAAGGTGTCAGCTATACAACCTCGTCAATTTTTCCTGCAAACCATGGCAAGTGATTACCCACCATATCTGACTTACAGGTTTATTTGGGTCTAAGGTCAATAATTCATCATTAATTGCTCATTCTAAGTAACCTAACCTAATTAACTGGAATCACTTTTACTACGAATGAGTTTCGGGTCCAAATTGACCCATTGCCCTCTATAGGACACCACTAGTGATGTCAACAAACCAAACTTGTTGCTCTTTAGTACTGTAGCATAAATGTAATTTCCACAGAATTTGGGTGTCGTAAATGAATTATATAATTGTGAAAAATAATCTATATCTATCTATCTACAGTAAAACCTCGATATAATGGACTTCAGTAGACCGGAATTCGCTTTTATCGGACTCGAGGAGCTACCGGACTAAACTCCTATATATCGGAAGAGTCCGATATAGCCAGAAAGCAGTCCGGACTGCCTGACAACTTCAGCTATGTTCACCACAATAAGACAAGTAAAAGACATGTTTTTCAGTGCACAGTACAGTATTATTATACCATTTGATTAATGTAGTGAAGGTATAACACAGTACAATACTGCAATGGTGGTGAAAACCACTGATGCAATCCGGACTAATGTCTGATATATCGGAAAAAGTCCGGATTAGTTAGCAGGGGTAAGTCCGGATGTCGCTTTTATCAGAAAATCGCATATTTCGGACTGGCCTGAGCCCCAGTTAGTCCGTTATAGTGAGGTCTTACTGTATTGCCACATGCCTTAATCCCGTAAGGGGTGGCCACAAACAAATCGCCTACATGTTGCTCTGTCCCCTGCCATTTCACTGCCCTGCTTCCAGCTAATATACCTCTTCACTCATCCTTCTGTCTCATCCTTGGCTTCCCCCCTCCCTCTCCCCGCCTCCACCTCACTCCCACCTGTTATAAAATTTTCATATGTGTTAATGGATACTGTACTGCAGTTTGTTCCCAAACTTTATATGCTATGGTAACGTTTTCTTAGGCCAAAAGTACCAGAGTGAGGTATAGTATATTTAAAAATATAGTACAGTGTAAAATTTTAGCTTTGCTGGATGATTTAGCTTAAATTATGACTTTGATTGTGGTAAGGAATGGCCAAGTTTTTGGTTTAAATATTGGAGAGTTCCCATGCATATAATTTACAGTTGTACTGCTCAGTAAACCCTAGTCTAATGAATCATAGTGATCAGTTTAAGAAGTTGTGAAAATTCATTATTTTGAAACAGTGGCAAATGGTTGCCATTCTTGGTTGGCACTGAGGTCAGTTCAGCCCCAGTGTCAGTCCATCACCAATTTTGTCATAATTAACCTACCAAACCTAATCAGAATGACTTAAAGATGAATGGGTTTGTGGGCCAGATCCATCTGTTGACCTGCAAAGGACATTGCTGCTTCTGTAAATGTAAAACTGTATTATTGCCCATAGCATCATAAAACTTTTTCTGCAGAATTTGGGTGTCCTAAATGAATTACCACATGTATGGTAGTTAGTTCAATATGTATATGGATGGGGTTATAGAAGAGATATACAGTATATACAAAGTAGGGCATTGGATGTTGGAGCAGCCCTAATGAGAGAGGGCAGTGTTTGGAAACTCCCTGTACTGTCGTTTGCAGATGATACTGTGTTAAGTGAAGATGAAGGGGAGTTGCAAGGCTTGGTGAATGAGTTTGGGAGAGTGTGTAAGAAATGGAATTTAAAGGTGGATGTAGGGAAGAGTAAAGATATGGTCTTTGGGAGAAATGAAGTCACTGAATATACAGTGAGGTTAGATGAGGAGGAAATGGAAAATGTGAGTGCTTTTAACCCCTATGCACTGGCTGCCATGTATAGCAGTCACTACAGTATTTTGGACGCGGAGCAGTGCTGGTTGACATGTATAGCTGGAAACCTCTTCCCACCACCCTTTGAACTTTAATCTATTCTTACTTATCGACGGGACCACCTGGAGACCTGAGGATACTTTCATTTGAAACAGGAAGAGTTGGTGAGTCTTATGTATCTTTATTTTTTTCTCTAGCTGTTATACTGTAGTTTGGAAGATATTAGGGTTTGAAGTAAGGGTATTTTTTCCAAAATCACGGAAATCCCCCACAGGGAGGAATGTGCGACATCAGAAAACCCCTGGCGTGTAGCGGTTAAGTACTTGGGTAGTGTGATGAGCAAAGATGGAAGTTTAGAGGGTGAAGTGATTGAAAGGGTACAACAAGGAAAAAAGATTGCTGGTTCTTTGAAAGCAGTGATAAGAAACAGGGAAGTGAGCATGGAAGTGCAAAAATTACTGCATGAATTGTGATACCAACTCTAACGTATAGAAGTGACGCTTGGACCTTGTTGAAAGGACACAAATCATAGAGTGAGAGCAGTGGAAATGATTTATTTGAGTGCAGCTTGTGGAGTCGCATGGAGAGACAGATTGACAAATGAGGAAGTGAAGGAGCATTGTGCGGATGAGGATGTGATGGGAAGCATCAGGAGAAATACACTGAGGTGGTTTGGCCATGTGGAGAGGATGGAGAGTGACAGATTGCCAAGGAAAGTGTATGTGAGTGAGGTGGAGGGGGGGAGGGAGGGGGAGGCCAAGGATGAGGTGGATGGAGTGGAGAGGTATATGAGAGCGGGGTGTGAGCTGGGAGCAGAGCTAAGAAATGGTGGGCGACAGGGCAACATGGAGGCGATTTGTTTGTGGCCACCCCTTACGGGATTAAGGCGTCTGGCAGTTGATAGTTAGATAGATATTTAAAATTGTTGTTATGTATTCCATTATAGATTAGTTGACAGTTCAGTGGTCAAACACGAATTATTCTTTGTTGAGTCACCTTGTTGTCCATAGTTTTGTACCTTGTTTGATGGGCGAGAATCCATACCCTAAATGACATTGTTCACTCCACCTATGACTAATGCATGTTAATCTAAGTCAAAAAACAGATTACAAATTAAACACAAAATTTAAGTCCTGGAATGCATTCGATATTATTTTTGTATGCTACTACATTCGTGGTCACTATTGTGTACCAGTAAAAAAAAAAAAGTACCTGGAGTTGTTTTTATTAAACTTAAAAGGTATGGACTTAAAATGTACTCTTAACACTACGGTATAGTCTGACAGGGGGAAAAAGAAAAAAAGTGTAATCCTCCAGGGATAACTAAATAAAATTAACCCGCTGAGTCCCGACCGGTTTTTTACCCAGCCTACCCCCAGATCCCGACCAATTTTCGACTTTTTGTTTTTTGGCTGAAACCTTCGCTTTTGGTGTGAAACATCGAAAATTCATAGTGAAATCGCGACCCTGAGGTAAAAAAATGTTGATACAGGTGTCACTCAACCTTACGTTTTCCTTCTTTTTCAGGGTACCTGGCTAAGAAAACGAACTATGGAAGGGTTGGCTAATTCAAGCCACTTTAAATTATGTATTTATTTCATTTATTTGGTATGAATTTATGTGTAGTAAAAGTCTATAATGGTTTTCACACAATAATATAGTCGTTTATAAGCATTGTTCACTTACCCAAAACCCCAGTATATGGCACCTTCCTTTACGACATTATCACCTCATCACTTCTGTTTGTTTCTAATTCTAGCTTCTTTGTTTCTTTGTCCTCGTTTCGTTTTTGAAGGCTCCAACATGCTTGCATGTGTCGGCCTTGGTCACCTAATGGCGGCTCTCCACGCTGCTCGATCTCTGGCAGCCTCCCTATTCAGTCCCTTAACCCTTAAGTCACATTTAATGACCTCGTCCCATGTCTTTCTC
>JAGKTI010028283.1:0-12996 GCA_018397915.1 Birgus latro | reverse complement strand
TAGAGCCTTTATAAACGATACAAATACGATTATTATTATTACTGCAGAACTGTATTATGGATGTGGTGGTTGGGGATGCCCATCATCCACTCACTCAGTGTAGAGATGACATGATCTCTGCACTGAGTGACAAGTCAAATGTTTTCCTGTGACTAGGAAACCATTTACTATGCTGGGTGGTAACCATATAACCTGGGTTTCTGGCAGGGTTAAATGTCCCCCAGATTCCCCTATCCAAAATCACTTAAATCATGGCAGTCAGTTCAGAGAGCCTCGGAGGGCCCAATACCTGCCCAGGGCCCCAACCAAATGGGCAGATTCGCATGGCCATATGGAATGTGAGAGGTGTGAATGAGGAGAGCAAGAGGGTGGAAGTGGTGAATGTGTTCAAGAGTGCGAGATATGCCGTGATGGCATTGTGTGAAACAAAGATGAAAGGGTGTAAAGTGGAGGAGTGGGAGGGTGTGAAATGTGTAAGATCGGGAGTGAATGGGTGAGGAAGATGCAAGGAGTTGCTTTGTTGATGAATGAGGTGTGGCAGAGTGGAATGAGAGACTACAAATGTGTCATCTCAAAGTGTATGTATATCAAGTTCAAGTTTGAGGTGAAAGTCGTAGTGATTGTAGCGTATGCACCGTGTGAAGACAGGAGTGAGAAAGATGGGTTTTGGGATGAGCTGGATGATGTAGTGAGAGAAATGCCCAGGAGCTATAAAGTGATTGTAATGGGGGATATGAATGGAAGAATAGTCAATGGTCCTGAGGATGACATACTGGGTTGTTATGGAGTACCAGGAGAAAATGATAATGGGAAGCGACTAAAGATTTGTGTCGTGAGAGGAGGTTGTGCCTTTGTAACTCATATTTCAAACACAAAGATGCACATAAATATACATGGTACAGAGGGAATGGAGATCGTGTTGAAAGAAGCCTGATTGATTACGTGCTCGTAGGGAGGTCAATGCTGGGAATGGTTGCTGATACAAGGGCCGTGAGAGGATGATGTGGTCTGTCAGATCATATGACTGTGGTATGCAAGATCAAGCTGAGAGGAGTGAGGTGGATCAGGAGAGAGAGGAGCAGTCAGTGAGAAAGACTGAAACTTGAGAAGTTGAGGATCAAAGAAATGGCAGATGATTACAGGATCAAAGTAGAAGAGGAGTTAGTATCAGTGAATTGGAATGAAATGGATCTGGACAGCCAGTGGAATGCATATAGGGATTGCTTAGTTAGGAATGCTAAAGTGGTGTGTGGTGTGGGAAGAGTAACAACAAAGAAGAAAGGTACGGCATGGTGGGATGATGAGGTTAAGAGAGCGGTGGAGGAAAAGAGGAACGAATGGCTAGAGTGGTTACAGGACAGGGGTTCAGTTGAAATAAGAACTGAATATATATAGAGAGCAAGAAGCACGTAAAGAGACTAGTGAAAAGGAAAAATAAGGAGGTAAATGATGATCTAGGAAGAAAAATGAATGCAAACTACTCTGAAAATCGGAAGTTGTTCTGGAAAGAGGTGCGGAAATGTAGAAGTGAAAGCGGAAAGAAATGTGATGGTGTGAAGGATGCAGGTGGTAGATTATTAACCCAAGGGGATGAAGTAAGGACCGGATGGAAAGAATATTTTGAAAGCCTGATGAATGGGAACAGGGAGAGCAAAGCGGCTGTAAACATGATTGGTTTTGGGGGTGTGCAGAGAAGGAATGCAATGCCAGGAGACTTGTCACTTGCACGGGTGAAGAGTGCTGTGAAGTAGCTGAAAAATGGGAACAGCTGGGGTTGATGAGGTGTATGCAGAGATGGTTAAGTGTAGTGGAGAGAGTGGTATGAAGTGCTTGTTGGAGATATATAAGAAGGCATGGATGAGTGAAACTGAGCCAGCAGAGTGGGAAAAGGCTGTGATTGTACCCCTGTACAAATATAAAGGTGAACGAAGTGAGTGCAAGAATTATCGTGGCATAAGTTTTTTGAGTGTGGTAGGGAAGGTATATGGAAGAATTATTATAGAGAGTGTAAGAGAGATATCAGAAGTCCTAGTGAGTGATGAACAGGGTGGCTTTAAGAGTGGCAGAGGATGTGTGGATCAAATATTTGCAGTGAGATAGATAGCAGAGAAGGCTTGTGAGAAGGACCATAAGGTGTTTATGGCATTCATGGATCTGGAAAAAGCATATGACAAAGTAAACAGAGAAGGATTGTGGAAAGTTTTGCGCATGTATGGTGTAGATGGTAAGCTGCTAGGTGCCGTCAAGGGTTTTTATGATGGTAGTGAAGCATGTGTAAGGGTTAATGGGCATCTAAGTGAATGGTTCACAATCGGTGTGGGTGTGCGGCAAGGTTGTGTGATGTCCCCATGGTTGTTCAATATATATACTGTATATGGATGGGGCGATGAGAGAAGTAAAAACATGAGTAATGGAGAGGGGGATGGCAATGGTAATGAATGGTGATGGAAGGAATATCTCAAATCTGTTGTATGCTGATGATGCAGTACTACTTGCAAATACCAGACAACAACTTGGTAGACTAGTGCAGAGTTTTGCTGATGTCTGTTAGCGTCGTGCCCTGAGAGTAAATGTAGAAGAGAGTAAAGTGATGGGTATTGAGAGAAAAGGTGACTCCCAATGTGATGTCACAGTGAATGGAGAGAGACTGGAATTGGTGAGAGAGTTCAGATACCTGGGTACAGTGATAGAAGAGAGAGGAAAATGTGTAAAAGAAGTTGAAAGTAGAGTGACACAAGGAAGAAAAGTAGCTGGTGCAATGAAGGCCTTGATAAGAAACAGAGGCTTTAGTGTTGCAGCTGCACGAGGCTTACATGAAGGAGTGTTAGTGCCATCTTTAACATATGGATGTGAGGCTATGGTGTGGCATGAAAATGAAAAATCAAGAGTAAGAACAGTGGAGATGGGACTGCTGAGAAATGTTTGTGGAGTACAGAGGGATAGGATACGAAATAATGTGATTCGTGAAAGATGTGGAATAAGGAAGTCATTGGATACCAGAATTGAAGAGAGTGTACTGTGATGGTATGGTCATGTGGAGAGAATGGATAACAATGGAGTGGTGAAAATGGTACATCTGAGCGAATTTGAAGGAGGGAGGAAGCGAGGTAGGCCAAGGAGAAGGTGGAGAGATGTGAGGAAGAGAGGTTTGGAAGTCGGTGTGGCTAGGGAACTGACAAGAGATCGAGCTGGCTGGATGAATGTTGTGAGAAGTGCATGATCAGGGATTTTGGCACCCCTTTTTAACGTGGCAGCATCTGGATTGACTCTATCAGATACGTTTGTGTGAAGCTACAAAACGTGGTGAATGTTTTTGGCGTATCCGATAGAGCTAGGATTCTGGGGGCTTGAATGATGAGTGAATGGAAGCATGGCCCATTGGATTGGGCAAATTTGGGCTGTCTGGACGTTGCTACTCCTCACCCTGCCCTAGAGTGGGAAAGGAGGTCCGGATGATGATGATGATGATAGAAAGCATTAGGAGAAATACACTGAGGTGGTTTGGCCTTGTGGTGAGGATGCAGAACGAGAGACTGACGAGGAGAGTGTATGTGAGTGAGGTGGTGACGGGGAGAGGAAGAGGTAGGCCATGGATGAGATGAAGGGATGGAGTGAAGAGGTACCATACATGAGGGAGGGGGTGTGAGCTGGGAGCAGGGCAGTGAAATGGCGGGGGACCTGGTGACATGGAAGCGATTATTTTGTTTGTGACCATCCCTTACGGGATTAAGGGGTCTGGCAATAGATAGATAGATTTTTATTATTATTACTGGTCTATCTATCTATCTGTCAATTGCCAGATGCCTTAATCCCATAAGTGGTGGCCACAAACAAATCGCCTCCATGTCGCTCTGTCCCCTGCTATTTCACTGCCCTGCTCCCAGCTCACAAACTCCTCTTTCATATACCTCTCCACTCCATCCCTCCATCTCATCCTTGGTCTCCCCCTCCCTCTCCCCACCTCCACCTCACTCACATTCTTTCTCCTCTCTCCATCCTCTCCACATGCCCAAACCTCTTTAATGTGTTTCTCCTAACACTTTCTATCACATCCACATCCACATCACAACGAGTTCTGTCCCTTCAACAGGGTCCAAGCTTCACTTCCTTATGTTAGAGTTGGTATCACAATACTTTCACGTAGCAGCTTTTTCACTTCCATGCTCACTTCCCTGTTTCTTATCACTGCTTTCAAAGAACCAGCAACCTTTCTTCCTTGCTGCACCCTTTCATCCTAACTCATCACACTACCCAAGTACTTAAATGAACTCACATTCTCCATATCTTCCCCATCCAATCTCACTGTATATTCATTGACTTCACTTTTCTCGAAGACCATCACTTTTCTTTTCCCTACATTCACCTTTAGATTTCATTTCTTACACACTCTCCCAAACTCATCCACCAAGCCTTGCAGCTCCCCTTCGTCTTCACTCAACAACACAGTATCATCTGCAAACAACAGTACAGGGAGTTTCCAAACACTGCCCTCTCTCACTAGGGCCGCTTCAACATCCACTGCCCTACCTTGTATCTCTTTTATAACCCCATCCATATACAGATTGAACAACCACGGAGACATGACACATCCTTGTTTCAATCCAACCTTCAAATGGAAAAATTCACTCAGTTCACCATCCACACGCACTGCAGCCTTAGCACCCTCATACATACTCTCACGGCCTTCAGCAACTTCCCATTTACTCCATATATTCTTATCCCGTCATGTCCCAACCGATTTCTTACCTCTGATACCCCCCAGTCCAGAGACAATTTCAATTTTTTTTTTTCTTTTGGCTCAATCCTTCGCTTTTGGTGAGAAACATCGAGAATTCATAGAGAAATTGCCCTCCTGAGCCTATAAATGGTGCTATAGGTGATGAGTCATCCTTACCTTTCATTCTTTCTCAGGGTATCTGGCCTCAAAGAAAACGAACTGTGGGAGGGTAAACCAATTCAAGTCACTTTGAATTACATATTTATTTATTTATTTGGTACGAATTTATGTGTAGTACAAGACTATATTGGTTTTCACACAATTTTATAGGCAACAGAAGCATAGTTCAGTCACCAAACACATCCACATATGGCACCTTCCTTTACAACATTACCACCTCATCACTTCTGTTTGTTTCTTGTTCTAGCTTCTTTATTTCTTTGTCCTCCACCTCAGCAATCACTTTCACTGTGAATTTCGTCATTGGAGAGACTGTGGCGTGACATGTCTTTACTGGCCAGGTCACTGCTAACAGGTGAATTGCTGAGTGTGGGGGGAGGGGGGGGAGGGGGGCCAGGCAGTATCCCCACTTGACTGCAGATAGAGGAAGGTCTCCCACATATGCCTACCAAAAATCACCCGTGAAACTTGAAAATTGTGCAAATGACTGACCTTGCAGTTGCGTAACATACGGTTACGTCAATGGATCTAGCTGTGACATAACGTTTCGACGTACCCATACGTTGACGGGACACCTCGGGTTAATACTTTCCACAATCCTTGTCAATCCACCCTGTCATATGCTTTCTCCAAATCCATGAACGCTGCATACAGCTTCTTTCCCTTCTCTAGAAACTTATAAAGATCTAAGAATGAATATCTGATCTACATAAGCTCTTCCCTTCCTAAAATCACGCTGTTCTTCTCCAACTAATTCCTCTGTTATTTCCCTAACCCTGTCAATAAGTATCCTACCATATACTTTTCCCATTACACTTAGAAGGCAAATGCCCCTATGATTACCACACACTTCTTTTTCCCCTTTTCCTTTGTACAGGGGAATAATTATACCTGACTTCCAATCCTCCGGGACCACCTTCCTCCCAGGCCAATCTGCACACCTTCCACATCCATTCTATTACTATCTCTCCCCCATACTTCAGCATTTCACCACACACTCCATCAATTCCTGGGGCTTTCCCCATTTTAACTTTCTTCATTGCTTTCACAACTTCCATCCTACTGATTTCTTCCTCTCTTCCCACATCCCTCCTTCTCCCCACCATTCCCCAGCCACTTATACTTGCATTACTTTCATTCTCTATGTTCAACAATTCCTTAAAGTGTTCTCTTCATCTGTTCACTTTTCGCCCTTCTCTACTAGTAATCTACTATTTTTATCTTTCACTCTCCAACTAACTTCTTTGTCACCCTGTCTAACTCTTTTTACCCCTTTCCAGAACATTTTCTTATATTCCCTCCACTTTGCACTCAAATTCCTTCCAAATTCCTCATCCACTCTCTTCTTACTCACTTACTAATCTTTTCACCTCTCTCCTTCTCTCTACATACAACTCTCACCTCTGTCTCTCATCTTCTTCAACACTCCTGTTCCTCATCCACTCACTATATGCTTTCTTCTTTTGTGCCACAGCCTCTCTCACTTCTTCAGTCCACCATGCTGTTCCCTGCACCCCCTTTCGTCTTCTCTTCACCCCACATACCACCTCACATGCTGCACAGATTTCTTCTGTGAATATCTTGCACACACCTTCCACGTCCCCCATCTGCTCCAATCTATATTTACCCAATTGCTCCTCCACTTCCCTTTTATGTTCTTCCTTTTTTCTATCCTCTTGTATTATTATTATTATTATTTTTAGTAGTAGTAATAGTAGTTTTAATTTTTGCTTTCCATGACGGTGTGAAGAGAGTGTAACAAGTATTTTTTGCTTTCCAGGGCATTGTAGGTTGAGCGGAGTGAAAAACAGCCATGAGCAGAGCAAAGTTCAGTTTGGCATCCACATTTATGGCATACATCCATCCAACACTGCTTGCAGGTAAGGAGATCAAGATTATGATGATGATGATGATAACAGTGATGATGATGATGATGATGGGTTCTTTGCTTGAACCCCATTAATAATGGAGTGGAAGTCTGGGAATATTGACGGTCATCATTTGAAAGCTTGTGGGTATTAGGTGCAGTTTTCCTTCATCCCACATCACTTTCTGACTAAACTGATGATTTAATTCACATATGGGAAATCTCCCTTGGTCTGAATAGGTTATCTTATTATTTTCCCACCCAGTATAACTGGTACTATTGTTTTTGCTAATTAACCTTAGTCTGCGTGGCCAAGCAGACCGATCATCCACTGGCAAGCAACCGCCCCTGCAGGGCTGTTGTGTGCAGTGAACCAGTATTCCCTTGTGGTACACAGCACCTCACCACAGTGAGGCATGGGGAAGAGTGTGAAGATTTGGTTCCCAGATGAAAACTGCATTTGCATCTCCACCACGTTAAATGGAACCCTGTTGTAGGCTCCACATCATCCCATTAGGTATGGTTACCACCCAGCATTGTAAATGGTTACAGGAAACCTTTAGGCTTGTCACATTGTGTATAGCCACCTGAGGTGAAACGAAGGGTACAGCTGAAAAGCAGTGGGGAGGATGAAAGAAACAGGAAGAGAAGAGGGTACACTGAAAAAGAATGATAATGGTGAATGAAGACGTAGGCAGCACTTGTGAGTGGTACTGCAAATCAGGATAAAGTAGCAAGCTAACTTTTTAGGAACCATTGGTATTCTGGTAGGCAGTTTTTATGTTATATATTGTAGACCAAACTTAGTGCAGTGATAGCTTCAAAATTATATTCATAGTAACTATCTCCAGATGATTTAATTCACAAACAGGAATTTCCCTTTGGTTCAAACAGGTTTTTGCAGTTTATCCTCCATATAGCTAATTCTTTAAATTAGGGAAAGCTTGCATATTAGCTTTCTGGATATCAGTGGAATTTTATCATCATCATCATCATCATCTATACCTCTTTTTCCCACTCTAGAATGAAAACACATATATTATTGATGCCATGCTTCCACTGAAGGAATCCCTGTACTGGGGTTGGTCATGGTTCAGTTAATGCTTTCTGTGGACTGGAAGCTAAACTAAGTGCCAAAACAAGCTAATTACATCCCAACAATTGCTGCAAGCATTCATACATACATAAATACATACATACATCCAAACAAATTGAGGTTGGCCATGATACAGCTGTTTTCTATGGACTGGAAGCTATACATAGTGTCAAATCAGATAATTTTACTTCCCACCAAATGCTGGAAATTGTTGAGAAAAGTGAAATCTGAGATATATAGTAAAATTTGTAACAGTGTGAGTCAGCTTGGACTCTGATAGCAAGTGTTTTTGAATATTTTGTAAACTTACCTATCTTTATGTGGTGACATTTGTGACATATTTAAAACTTTATTTTTTGGTAGATTCCTTAAAGAGTACTGGTAGCCATATCCCAGGTTCATCTGAAATATGAATCATGTGGACTGCAGGCTGGAGTTGCTCCCCTCCTGCAGTCCACCGTCTTCCATTTATGGGATATGGAAGGAACTGAGGGACATTTGTATATCCAGACAACTACCCTTTTATGTTCACCATCTCCCTTGTGGACAACAGGAAGAAAGTAGAGGGATATTTATATAACTGTTGTCCCGTTATAGTTTTAGCACTACTGTACATGAAGGCTATCTGCCCCACCACCAAGAATGAGTAAAAATGACAAATAACAAGGAGATAATTCAGTACATTTCCTCCCAGAATATGACATCCGTATATGTAAAGGTTTATGGATTTTAGTGTTTTGCTGGTACCTTATTTATCTCTAATGGTTCATCTTTCATCTTTTCAGGTGATAAGCAGTTTGGGAAGTGTCAAGATCAGTACCACAACAGGCTTCATTTATTCTGCCTCCCTTCACTGCAAGCATCATCTCAGCCTCATCTCGTCATAGCATCTGCTCTCCATGGACGGCTGTTTCAAGCTATCGTCCATTCCACATTTAATATTGCTGTTTATTTTTCTCATACTTATTAATGCTGCAGGCTCAAGCTAGTTTGTTGTTATGGCCTCTGGGTCATTTGAACCCAAACGCTGTGGACATCAGACTAAAATTGCCCTTCCCTTGCAATCTACTATCCTTCTTTTGGGAGGATAGGGAGGGAGTTGAAGGATGTTTGTATAACAAGGGAGATGGTGAACATAATAGGGGAATGGCAGGGAGAAGGAGGGTTGTGAGAAGAGAGGAAGAAATCAGTAGGAAGAGACAATGGAGAAAGTTAAAATGGGGAAAGCCCCAGGAATTGATGGAGTGTGTGGTGAAATGCTGAAGCATGGGGGAAAGATAGTAATAGAATGGATGTGGAAGGTGTGCAGGTTGGCCTGGGAGGAAGGTAGAGTCCCGGAGGATTGGAAGTCAGGTATATTTATTCCTCTGTACAAATGAAAAGGGGAAAAAGAAGTGTGTGGTAATCATAGGGGCATTTGCTTTCTTAGTGTAATAGGAAAAGTATATGGTAGGATACTTATTGACAGAGTTAGGGAAATAACAGAGGAATTAGTTGGAGAAGAACAGGGAGGTTTTAGGAAGGGAAGAGGTTGTGTAGACCAGATATTCATTCTTAGATCTTTAGTGGAAAAGTTTAAGAAGTTGTATGCAGCCTTCATGGATTTGGAGAGAGCATATGACAGGGTGGATAGACAAGGATTGTGGAAAGTATTAAGAATACTGTATATGGAGTGGATAGGAAGTTGTTGAAGGCAGTGAAGAGTATGTATGAGGGTGCTAAGGCTGCAGTGCGTGTGGATGGCAAACTGAGTGAATCTTTCCATTTGGAGATTGGATTGAAACAAGGATGTGTCCTGTCTCCATGGTTGTTCAGTCTGTACATGGATGTGGTTATAAAAGAGATACAACGTCGGGCAGTGGATGTTGGAGCGGCCCCAGTGAGAGAGGGCAGTGTTTGGAAACTCCCTGTACTGTTGTTTGCAGATGATACTGTGTTGTTGAGTGAAGACGAAGGGTAGCTGCAAGGCTTGGTAGATGAGTTTGGGAGAGTGTGTTAGAAACAGAATCTGAAGGTGAATGTTGGGAAGAGTAAAGTGATGGTTTTCGAGAGAAGTGAAGCCAGTGAATGTACAGTGAGATTGGATAGGATATGGAGAATGTGAGTGCATTTAAGTACTTGGGTAGTGTGATGAGTAAGGATGGAAGTCTGGAGGGTGAAGTGCTTGAAAGGATGCAGCAGGGAAGGAAGGTTGCTGGTTCCTTGAAAGCAGTGATAAGAAACAGGGAAGTGAGCATGGAAGTGAAGAAGCTGCTACATGACAGTATTGTGATACCAACTCTAGCATATGGAAGTGAAGCTTGTACCCTGTTGGAGGGTCAGAAGTCAAGAGTGAAAGCAGTGGAAATGAGTTATTTGAGAGGAGCATGTGGAGTCACATGGAGAGACAGACTAACAAATGAGGAAGTGGAGGAGCATTGTGGTGTGGATGTAGATGTGATAGGAAGCGTAGGAGAAACAAGTTAAGGTGGTTTGGACATGTGGAGAGGATAGAGAGTGAAAACCTGACGAGGAGAGTGTATGTGAGTGAGATGGAGGGGGGGAGAGGCCGAGGATGAGATGGAGGGATGGAGTGGAGAGGTATATGAGGGAGGGGGGTGTGAGTTGGGAGCGGGGTAGTGAAATGGTGGGGGACAGAGCGACATGGAGGCAATTTGTTTGTGGCCACCCCGTGCGGGATTGAGGCGTCTGGCAATAGACAGATAGATAGAAATGTGTATAATTGTTGTTGAGTAACCCCAGTCTGTCTCGTCAAGCAGACCTATCAGTCAGAGGCAAGCAGTCGCACCAATAAGTAATTTCATTTGGCCTGCAGCATTACTTTAAGTCCTCATTATAACTCGCATATTTATCATTAATTGTTACCATTAAATCTTTATTATCTTGTTGAAATATTACCTTAGAAAAAAGTTCCATTGCCACATAAAATGCTGGTTGGACAGTTAACTAAAAATTGACATACCAAATGTGTGGATTAAGTTTCTTATACTGTATTTTGGAACAGACCAGGGTTTAATTTAATTTTTTTTTTTTTTCATTAAGTCTGGATTCATTTGTAAAGGAATTGAGTTATAAGATTTGCATTGTTGCTTATGAGAGTAATATGCCAGTTTACCCACATACATATTACCAGTTGCGTGTTAAAAGTTGTGATATTTTGGCCAATTTTCTCCCATTCACTCTAGCAGTACAGAGTTATGATATTTTTAAAATACATCCCTGGCTTTTTAATATATGTTTTCATTAAGTCCAGAATAAGCAATAGAAGAGCTGACAGGTAAAATTTGCATTGGTATCAATAGAGCTGTTTGGCCATTTTCTCCCACAGTTACAGTAAGAGTTATATGGAGAATTTGTAATGTTTCTGAATTCAGCCATAACTTATAATGAGGACTGGATGTTTGGAAAATGTGATTGAATTTTTCTGTATATATTTTTAGACCCCTTAACAACTATCTTCATTGATCAATGCATTGAATTCAGTAACATTATTTTTTTTTATTTGTTAAGGGGTCAGAATGTCATATGTGCTCACCCACGTATTTCAGTGTTGAAGGGACGCACAAGGTGAGATTCTCTTGCTTTTGTTTAGTTTAAGATTAAGCTGTTGATTCTGGGAAGCCTTTTTCATTTTATACTTGCAAACCTTAGATGATTTTATTCAGCTTGAGAGAATTTACAATGAAAGGGTTAGATTCAGCCTTAATAGTACTGGTAGTAATTCATGCACCCACAGGCTCATCTGAATGTAAACCCAGTGGACTGCAAGTTGAGTTTCCCATTTTCCTGTAATCCACCAACTCTCTCTCAGGGAGGGTATTGAGGGACATTTGTATAACCAGTCAGTGGAGTTGCCTAGCATTATCAGTGCAGCCATATGAAGGCCTCCCTCACTAACAGTATACCAGTAATAAAACCCATCAATAAACAGTGCCCTTCCTGTGCTGAATAAAATTGTTTCTTAGCTGCAAGAGTTATTTGAAAAAGACTTCACCTGAATTTAAGGACTTTAGGCTGCTTTCCACAGTTCATTTGCATACATACATACATACATGCATGCATACCTACATATATTACATACATACAAACTTAGAATTAATTTATACATGTGTTAGGTGTATAATTCTTTATGGTAGTGAGACCTGGGCAGTAAAGGAGTAGGATATCACAGGCTCTAACGTACAGAAGTACAGTAATTAGTTGGATGTGTAGTGCATCCTTGAATGTGAGGTCTTGTGGAGCTAGATTTATGATGGAAGAGTTAAGGGGAAGGATGAGGCTGGAGTGTATTGGTGTTGTGATAAGGAGAAGTAAATTGAGATGGTTTGGCCATGTGGAAAGGATAGGGGATGACAGTTTGGTGCAGAAAGTGAAAAGTGTTAACGTTTGGGGTAGAGTTGCGAGAGGCGAAATGAAAGAGACCTGGGACAAGATCACATAGTGTGACCTCAGGGATAAGGGACTGAATAGGAAAGCCGCCAGAGATCAAGCAGCATGGACATCCACTTTAGGTGACCAAGGCCAACACATGCAAGCATGTTAGAGCCTTTATAAGTGAAACAAAATGATACATGCATGCATACATATATACATACATACACACATACATATATACATACACACACATACATACATACATACACACATATATATATACCCCTGTACTGTCTTATGCTGAATATGATTATTTAGAATGGGTGCTCAATCAATCAGTCACGTTGGATCCATTGGAAGAATATGTTCAGGCCCGTCCAAGTGAAAAATCCCGCATCATATATTTGTTNTGTTGTTGTGGCCCCAGGCTCATTTGAACATGAACTCAGTGGACTGCAGGCTGGAGTTTACCCCTTCCTGCAGTTCATCATCCCTCTTTAAGGGGTCTGCAAGGGAACTGAGGGACATTCGTACAAGTGGGCATAAGAACTGTCTGATTTTATTCATGCCACCATGAGAAATCCCTCTCTATCACCTGTAAGATGGAGTTATTTGTACCAGTATATTTATAGGTAAAGTTGATAGCAGCAGAGTGCAGCCTGCCAAGTCTGTTTTAATAGGAAATTTCCACCAAGTTGGAATATGAAGTTCCCATCAAGTCTGTTTGAATACAAAGTTCCCACCAAGTCTGTTTGAATACAA
>JAGKTI010028282.1:0-12996 GCA_018397915.1 Birgus latro | reverse complement strand
AAGGTAATTGATAGTGTCATACACCTGGAATTGGCTAATTATCACTTGGTAACATCCAACCTGCACTCGTTCACTAATTTCCCCTGTTTTTTCCCCCCGTGAAATATGCCGTATGAGCTACTTTCGCAATATAAATGTATATAAGAAAGGAAGGGCGAAGCCTGGGTGATATTTATATTCACCTGGAACTATCTAATTTATATGTATTGTCTAGATTTCCTACAATTTATTTCTTAGCATATACATTAGCAGCTGACATTTTCAACTCTTCCCTACCGATATACAGCCAGTTCACTCTCGTCCTTCATGATGAAATGACGCCAGTCCATTTCTGCTGCTTTTGCCCCTATTATAAAAGGCCCTGTGACCTCTATCCCTACGAAACATCGTGTGGGAAGCGACAAAGGACTGTAGATATATACAAGTGTAATAAAGTACTAGAAATAATAAAGTGTGAGTGTGTATATGAGTAAGAAATGACAGAACACAAGAGGCGAATTAGCGGGAGTGGGGGGCTGGTACTCGCTCGTATTTTACATTGCTTTCACAGTGTATTTTTTTTAAGTATGGATTCCAAACTATTTGGAAATCATTGAATAGTGTTTCTAGTGATAATATCTGGCAGTGGTATTCAGATTAGGACATGTCGGGAAGTGTAAAGTGGAGACTGAGTTACCCAACTTCTGAAGTCTCCACAAGTCCTCCGGTAGTCAACTCGACGAGTGCCCCCCCCAAAAAAACATCCCGGGAGAAAGCTGAAGGGATGTGGCATTAGCATATTTAATTATAAAATTCATGGACTAATAATTGATTTTTGGCAAATATGTAAAAGCAGTCAGTCGGAGCCCGAATATCACCGCGGGAATGGCACGGAGCATCTCCGACATCCCCATCAGAGGGTACTCCTTTGGAAGGTTTTGTCAGGTTGATAGGTCCAAGAACTGGGTCTTTGATGCATTAAAAACAAGACTATTTTTACCCCAGTCAGAGATACGAGCCAAGTCAGACATTAGATGTGCCATAGCCTCATCCCTTGTTTGTTGAAGTAACTGCTGAGATGGGCGTTGTGGGAACCGAATGGAGAGGTGAATGGTGGAATCATCAGTGGATGAGTGGATAGGGTTAGATGAACAGCTTAGAAGGTCACTGATGAATAAAAGGAAGAGAGTTGGTGATAGGACAGAGCCCTGAGGAACACCACTGTTGATAGATCTAGGAGAAGAACGATGGACGTCTACAACTGCGGCTATAGAACGACCAGAAAGAAAGCTACAGATGAAGGCACAGATAGAAGGATAGAAACTGTACGAGGACAGTTTAGAAATTAAAGATTTATGCCAGACTTGATCGAAAGCCTTTGAGACATCAAGCGCAATGGCAAAGCTTTCATCAAAGTCCCGAAAGGAGGATGACCAGGAGTCTGAAAGGTAGGTGAGAAGATCGCCAGTGGAGCGTCCCTGACGGAACCCATACTGACGATCAGAAAGAAGGTTGTGACAGGAAAGATGCTTTAAAATTTTTCTGTTAAGAATAAACTCAAACGCTTTTGAAACTCAGGATGTTAAAGCAATTGGACGATAGTTAGAGGGTTGGGAATGGTCAAATTTCTTTGGGACTGGCTGAATGAGAGCAAACTTCCAGCAAGAATGAAAGGTACAAGTTGAGAGACAAAGGTGAAAGAGTTTACCTAGGCAGGGTGTAAGCACAGAAGCACAGTTCTTGAGAACACGAAGGACCCCATCAGGACCAAATGCCTTGTTAGTATTGAGGCCAGTGATGGCTGAAAATACATCAGCTGAAGAAATTTTAATGTCAGCCACAAGGAAGTCAGAGGGGGGAAGTGATGGAGGAACAGCACCGGAATCGTCTAATGAGGAATTGGAGGAGAAAGTCTGAGTGAAGAGATTGCTTTATCAGTAGAAGAAATAGCTACAGAGCCATCAGAGTAGAAAAAAAGAAGGGAAGGATGATGAGGTAAAGTTGTTAGAAAGGTTTTTGGCAAGGTGCCAGAAGGAGCGTGAAGAATTTGAGCTGGAGAGTTGGGAACATTTAGTGCTGATGAAATTATTTTTAGCAGAGCGAAGAACAGACTTAGCATGATTCGGGGCAGAAACATAATAAAGATGTGATTCAGGGGTGGGTTGGCTCCGGTACTTTTTGTAGGCCCTCTCCTTGTTGCGGACAGCATTAGAACAAGCGTGATTAAACCAAGGCTTTCTTGCATTAGACAAAGGATATGAGAAAGGAATGTATGCTTCCACTCCCGAGAGAATAACCTCCGTAATTTCAAGGCACACGCAGATGGCTCCCGGCCATGGAAGCAATAATCATTGCATGGAAAATCAAAGAAATACCGCCTGGGGGCCTCCCAATCCTCAGCTCCAAAGTGCCACAGACGACGTTTCTTTGGAGGGTCCCCAGGCTGCACCGGAGCAATAGTACAGGTTAAGATAATAAGGTTATGCTCGGAGGAGCCCAACGGAGTGAAAAGATGAACAGTGTAAGCAGAAGGATTAGTTGTAAGGAAGAGGTCAGTTATGTTGGGGCTTTCTCCAAGGCGATCAGGGATACGGGTAGGGTGCTGTACAAGCTGCTCTAGGTCATTAAGGATAGAAAAGGTGTAGGCTTGTTCACCAGGTGGATCAGTGAAAGGAGAGGAGAGCCAAAGCTGGTGGTGAACATTGAAATCTCCAAGAATGGAGATGTCAGAGAAAGGAGAAATGGATAGATTGTGTTCCATCGTAGAAGTAAGATAGTTGAAGAATTTTTGGTAGTTAGTAGAATTAGGCGATAAGTAAACAGCACAGATATATTTAGTCAGAGAATGACAGGACAGCCGAAGCCAGAGAGTAGAGAATTCAGAAAAATCAAGTTCAGGAACACACAAGCAAGATAGGTTGTTGTGTACATATATACAACAGCCACCTTTGGCTTTGAAATGGGTATAGAGAAAGTAAGAGGATACAGAAAAGGGTTTTCTGTCAGTTGCCTCAGACAGCTGAGTCTCCGTTAAGAAGAGAAGGTGAGGTTTAGAGAAGGAGAGGTGGTGTTCCACGGAAAGAAAACGAGAGGAAAGGCAGCGAATGTTGCAGAACTGAAGAAGGATTGAGTCAGACATTGGTTCCAGGCATGAGTCATCACCGGGGGAGGGGCGGATTGTGGGGGCATTTGTGGTCCCTCCCCCCCGGGAACTCCGAGGCACTGTTAGTTTTTGCAATTTTTCTTATTTTTCTAAAGGTTGTGTAGTGTGTACTGTGCTTGTAGTTTGGTGGTGACAGTTAGAGAAACTTGTATTGGAGAGCATGCTGGCCTACTCTCCGTGTAACTGAAACACTGAAAAAGTTCAGCAAAGCCGGATGGTTGGGAACTAGTCCCGAGGGCTGATGAAATGGGTGCTCCAGCTATCCCTATCATCAGCTGTCCATCCACCTCGGGAGTACTGCCCTGTTCGACTGGTGCTACTTAGTGACCTCATGTACTCCTTCTGCTTAATTTATGTAGTACCTGGGCTGATTTTATGTACTATTTTTGCTGCCTTTATGTACTGTTTTGCTTACTTTATGTACTGCGTCTGCTCACTTTATGTACTGACGTGAAAGACTTTATGTATTAAGTCAACCACCTTATATACAAAACTCAAATCACTTTCTATACCAGCTCAACCACCTTATATACCAACTCAAAACACTTTATAAACGATCTCAAATCGCTTTGTATACCAACTCAAACCACATTACATACAATCTTAAAGTACTTTATAAATCAACTCTATATGTATTACCAACGCCTTTATCCCGTAAGGGCTGGCCACAAACAAATCGCCTCCATGTCATCCTGTCCTCCGCCATTTCACCGCCCTGCTCCCAGCTCATACCCCCCTCTCTCATATACCTCTCCACCCCATCCCTCCATCTCATCCCTGGCCTCCCCCTCCCTCTCCTCCCCCTCCACCTCACTCACATACACTCTCCTCGTCAGTCTCTCACTTTCCATCCTCTCCAGATGGCCAACCATCTCAGTGTGTTTCTACTAACACTTCCTATAATATCCACATCCACACCACAACACTTCTTCACTTCCTCATTTCTCAGTCTGTCTCTCTATGTGACTCCACATGCTCCTTTCAAATAACTCATTTCCACTGTCCTCACTCTTGACTTCTGTCCCTCCAACAAGGTCCAAGCTTCACTTCCATCTGCTATAGTTGGTATCACAATATTGTCATGTAGTAACTTTTTCACTTCCATGTTCACTTCTCTATTTCTTTTCAATGCTTTCGAGGAACCAGCAGCCTTTCTTCCTTGTTGCACCCTTTCAAGCACTTCACCCTCTAAACTTCCATCCTTCCTCATCACACTACTCAAGTACTTAAACACACTCACATTTTCAATTTTCTCCTCATCCAACCTCACTGTACATTCACAAACTTCATTTCTCTCAAAGACCATAACTTTACTCTTCCCCAAATTCACCTTTAGATTCCGTTTCTTACACAATCTCCAAAACTCATCCACCATCCTTGCAGCTCCCCATCGCTTTCACTTAATAACATAGTATCATCTGGAAACAGCAGCACAGGGAGTTTCCAAACACTGCCCCCCCTCGCATTTGGGCCACTCCAACATCCACTGCCCTACTTTGTTTCTCTCTTATAACTCCATCCATATACAGATTGAATGACCATGAAGACATGACACATCCATTTCAATCCAAACTTCAAAGAGAAAAATTCACTCAGTTCACTATCAACAAGCACTGCAGCCTTATCACCCTCATACATACTCTTCACAGCATTCAGCAACTTCCCATCTACTCCATATATTCTTAATACTTTCCATATTCTTTCTATATCCACCATGTCATATGCTTTCTCCAAATCCATGAACGCCGCATACAACTTCTTTTCTTTCTCTAGAAACTTTTCCACTAAAGATCTAAGCATGAATATCTGATCTACACAACCTCCTCCCTTCCTAAAACCTCCGTGTTCTTCTCCAACTAATTCCCCTGTTATTTCCCTAACTCTTTCAATAAGTATCCTAATATATACTTTTCCTATTACACAAAGAAGACAAATGCCCCTGTGATTATCACATACTTCTTTTTTCCCTTTTCCTTTGTACAGGGGAATAATTATACCTGACTTCCAATCCTCTGGGACTCTACCTTCCTCCCAAGCCAATCTGCCCATCTTCCACATCCATTCTACTACTATCTCTCCCCCATGCTCCAACATTTCACTGCACACTCCATCAATTCCTGGGACTTTCCCAATTATAACTTTCTTCACTTCTTCCACAACTTCCATACTACTGATTTCTTCCTCTCTTCTCATCCCTCCATCTCCCAGCCATTCCCCAGCAACTTACACTCGCATAATTTCATTATCTGCGTTCAACAGTTCCTTAACCCGTCACGTCCCGACCGATTTCCAACCTACGATACCACAAAATCCCGAGCCTTTTTAGAATTTTTTTTTTTATTGGCTCAAACCTTCGCTTTTGGTGAGATACATCGAGAATTCATAGAGAAATCGCGATCCGGTGCTTAAAACTGTTGATACAGGTGTCATGCAACCTTACGTTTTCCTTCTTTTTCAGGGTACCTGGCTAAAGAAAACGAACAATGGAAGGGTTAAATAATTCAAGCCACTTTTAATTACGTATTTATTTATGTATTTGGTGCGAATTTATGTGTAGTAACAGACTATATTGGTTTTAATACATTTATATTGGCAATAGAAGCATTGTTCAGTCACCAAACACATTCACATATGGCACCTTCCTTTATGACATTACCACCTCATCACTTCTGTTTGTTTCTTGCTCTAGCTTCTTCACTTCTTTGTCCTCCACTTCAGGAATCACTTTCACCGTGAATTTCGTCATTGGAGAGACCGTGGGTCAACATACATTTACTGGCCAGCTTACTGCTAACAGGTGAATTGCCCAGTGTGGGGGGGAGGGGGGAGGGGGTGTTAGGTGGGGCCATGCAGTATCCTCGCTTGACAGCAGGTAAAGGAAGGTCTCCCACATATGCCTACCAAAAATCACCCATGAAACTTGAAAATTGTGCCAATTATGACCCTTACAGTTGCGCTACGTACCCATACATTGATGGGTGTAGCTGTGACAAAACATCGCGACGTACCCATACGTCGATGGGATTCCACGGGTTAAAATGTTCTCCCTTCTTCAGTAGCAATCTACCATTTTTATCTTTCACTCCCCAACTAACTTTTTTGGCACCTTGTCTAACTCTCTTTACCTCTTTCCAGAACATTTTCTTACATTCCCACCACTTTATACCCAAATTCCTTCCAAATTCCTCATCCACTCTCTTCTTAATCTCTCTTACTAATCTTTTCACCTCTCTCTTCCTCTCTACATACAACTCTCTCTTCCATCTCTCAACTTCCTCCACACCCCTGTTTCTCATCCATTCTCTGTATGCTTTCTTCTTTTGTGCCACAGCATCTCTCACCTCTTCATTCTGCCATGTTGTTCCCTGCACCCCCTTTCGTCTTCCCTTCACCCCACGCACCACCTCACATGCTGCACACCACTTTATATACCAGCTCAAACCACTTTATATACCAACTCAAACCACTTTATATACTAACTCAAACCACTTTATAAACCAACCCAAACCACATTACATACCAACTCAAATCACTTTCCATACCAACTCACACCATTTTGTACATGAACTCAAACAACTTTATATACCAAGTCAAATCACTTTATATACCAAATCAAAGCACTTTATATGCCATCTAAGACCCCTTTATATACCATCTCAAAAGCACTTTATATATGGTACCAACTCAAAGCACTTTATATACGGTACCAACTCAAAGCACTTTATATACGGTACCAACTCAAAGCACTTTATATACAAACTCAAACCACTTTATATAACATCTCAAACCACTTTATATGCCAACTCAAACCACTTTATGTACAAATGTAACTCGATCCGATCTGATATACGTACTGCAGTAACTCGGCCCTCACTGTTTTTACTCTCTTGACCCACTCTAAATATTAACTAATTATTTATATAACAATAGGTCAGTGGTCAAGGTCACATGGCAAGGTCAACGTCAACAGCATTTAACTGATGTACACCAAACTCTGAGGAAAGTATCAAGCTAAGACAAGGATAGAGATATATATTTTTGGGAAGAGTCTGTCAAAATGAAGGTTAAAGGAAACAGCCAAATGTGAAGGTCATTGGGTACAGACAGCTGAAATAATTTTGTTCCGATTTTAATCAAACTTGGTCGAAGTGTTAAAGGTTAGGCAAGAATGAAGTAACTTAATTTTTTGTGTAATTTGTCATAGGTCAAAGTCACATGGCAAAGTAATATATTCAGTTGGCAGAAATTGGTGTTGCAGTCTCAGTGTGTTCGTTATTGTTATTATTGTATTAAAATTATTATTGTCATTATTGTAAATGTTATAATAATAATAATAATAATAATAATAATTACTATTATTATTATTATTATTATTAATACCGGTAGTGTGGTAGGTAGGGGCGCTCTCCATCCACTTACTCGATATAGCGCTGCTTTGGGTGTCTGCCCTTATTTCTCTTCCTTCCTTCCTCTTCTGTCTTTCTTTCCTTCACTCTTTTGTCTTCTTTCTGCTTATGAGTGACTTTATACTGCCTCTTCTGGCTTCCTTTCCTTCATTCTTTCCTCTTCCTTCTGCTTATGGGTGACTGTACACTGAGTGACAAGCCAAATGGTTTCCTGTACACCAGGAAACCATTCACTATACTAGGTGGTAACCATATGACCAAATTATGGCACCAGGTATTTTAGTGGGTAATTATGGTGCTCCAGTCGAATTGAGCCTGTGTAGGTTTATATCCAAGAGATGGCTGGGGTTTATTGCTCATGTAATGCCACTCAAGGATGAATGAGGCTGGTCACTCTTATCTTAACCCGCTCCGTCCCACCGACGTACGATGCAAGTCACAACTTTTTTCACGCTGAGACCCACCAACGTGCATCGTACGTCAGTCAATTGCAAGGCCCATCGTTTGCACATTTTTCAAGATTCGCGGGTGATTTTTGGTAGGCATATGTGGGAGACCTTCCTCTACCCCCAGCCAGGTAGCAACACTAACTGACCCTGTGCAACCCCCCCCCCCTTGGAGGGTGCGCGATTTTCTCGCAACTCACCTGTTAGTAGTGATCTGGGCAGTAAAAGACACGTAGCACCACGGTCTCTCTGACGACGAAATTCAAGGGGAAAGTAATTCCTGATGTGGAGGACAAAGATTATGTGGCATCAGAGACAGTAATGAACAGAAGTAATGAGGAGGTGCAATATGCTGATGTTTTTAGTAAGGGAACAATACTTATATCACCTATATTATTGTGTGAAAAGCAATATACTCTTGTACTTCATATAAATTCTTACCAAATAAATAAATATCTACGAGGCTGTGTGGTTTTGGTTAAGTTTCCCTGGCAGAGGGAGCATATTTTATGGAGCGCGCCATGATAAAAAACAGTAGCCAGGTGAGGGATATCTTACCTTTATAGAATATTTTTCACTTCAGGTGAGCACTTTCCCGCTGAATTTTCGATGTTTCTCACCAAAAGCGAAGGTCTGAGCCAAAAAAAAAAAAGACAAGTTGAAAATCGGTCAGGTTCTGGGGGTGGGTTGGGTAAAAAAGTGGTCAGGACGGGGCGGGTTAAATATCAGGACCAACTTGCCTTGCTCCGGACTGCTACGCTCCTCATGAGTCAACATAGGATTGCATGATGGATGGATAGAGATATTATTATTATTATTATTATTATTATTAGTCTCCACCTATTATTTAGATGGAGGCTATTGTTTTGCTGGTATTACTATTCCAGCCTCTTAGTCTTGCGACGATTCCAGGAGAACCGGAGGCTGCAAGAGAAGTCTGAATGGCCTAGGTTATGTGTCCTGGCATTGGCCATTGCTAATTGAAAAAAAAAATCCAAATCCTTTATGAACAGTGGAATGGCATGTCAGAAAATATCATACAGGATTATGTTGTGAACTAAATAATTTGGTCTTGTCTACTCAAGATTTCAATGGGACCTGTGCAAGGAATCTGAATTTCTGTAGTTGAATTGGAGGGCTACTGATCCTTTCAAACGTGTCGTGGAAAATGAAAAACCGACTTGCTTTAGTACTCCTATATTGCCTCCACTCAGTTCACAAGGTTTCTGTGCACATCTGAGTGACTTGAGGCCTGGAGGCAAACTGCCTTCCTGCCTTCGAGGCACCACCTCTGGCGCTGTCGTCAGTGGGCTTGGCTCAACTAACACTGCCTGCTGACGCAACTGCGGATGTTGAGCTTGTATGTCATGTACAGTGGGGGATCATCACCAGCTTCATGTACGTTTGGTTGGCTGGCCTGATCTAGCAAGGTGCCGCTGCGGTGCCTCAGATCCCTCACGTGCTGCGGAATGCCATCAACCTCTACTACCTGTGGAGAGTTTACCCTAGTGATGACACCGGGCTGCGACACTGAGGTGCAGCGATCACCACGCTTCCTGACCCAAACACCATCGCCAGTTATGTACTGCTCGCCTTCATCACCATCAGGCATTGTGTCCACGATGCGCTGTCCCAGGGCAGGTCATACACAGTCTCGCATCTCGTAGGGGTACACGCTACCCACAGGGGCCTCAGTCACTGATGTTCCACTTCGGGGCGTGATGTTGTACAGGTGGACTGCTTCGGCAATAGAGCATTGTTTCCTGGTGGCGATCACCTTCACTGTATGGTGGTTTTGCTCAACAGTGCCAATGCCACTTGGTGCTAGTGCCACCATGAAGTGTAGTAACCTGCCACAAAGTGTGACAAAAGCTGCAAATTGCCACCCACAGAAAATAGTGTCATTATTACAGAGCAGTTCCACAGGTGCTCCTCACTCATAGAACACCTGCTTTAGCTGGTCAACGACTGCATCTCCATCTGGGTGGCACAACTGCCGCCACTCGCAAAATTGGGACGGCCCACAGTCGACGATCGTCAAATAGGCGTGACCTCAGTTGTGGGTGATGTCTATAGCCAAACGCCACCATGTTTCTGTTACACCAAATGGCCAGTGCTGCCACTTCACTGGAGCCAGGTCAGTGGATTAGCACACATCACACTGTTTCACAGCCTCACGCACCTTGGCCTGTGTCACCGATCGAGAGGTCTCACACTGTGCAAAAAACAGTGTGCGCCGGATGCCGGGATGACCAGCACATACATGGACATCAGCAATACTGAGCACGGCTGTGTCTTGTTCATCCACCGCTGCTGCACCAACTACCAGTCTGTCGCTCCGCACCCACTCCTCTGGGATACGTGTAAGGGCGTCAGCACGACTTTCTGTGGACCTGACAAACGTCACAGACAAAACCAGACCCAACTCACTCACTGGTTGGTGGATGATATCGACTCGGCAGCAGCTCATCATCTCTCAGTGAGCCTTGGTTCGAAGGAGTGAAAGGCCACTCAGTGCATTGTTAATCCAGTGATGGACTGTTGTAGAGTCTGTTCGTAACCCGATGTTCTTCATGCCCCAAGCGATGGCCAGGTTGATGCCACGGACCACCGCGTCCAGTTCCGCCATATTGATGCGTGAGCCGTCATCTCGCTGCAGCCAGCACGCATCTCCATAACAACCCCAGCAGTTAGAGTGCTGGCGTCTGTCCACACACCTGCCCGGCCACCATGCACACACCAGAGGCCACGACATGGATCTTCCCTGACCAGCCACATCATCACATAATCCATTTGCCTGGACAGAGTTGTCATCCACAATGTTGTCTCAGCCCTGTGTTACTGCATTCGCTCAGCATTTCAGCCATACAGCCACTGGCCAGAGCCACCCACCCACTAGCCAGTGAGCGACCAACCGTCCGCACCACGCAAACACAGCACGACACGTCACTGTAGCTGGCCGTTCGATGACTGCGCATGCAGCCCTAGTAGTCACGCCCCATCAGCTGCATGGTTTGGTTGCTTGCACTCCAGGCTGAATGCAGAGAAATGTGCGGTGACTTGCTTCACACTGACTAGGTCCTCGTTCACCGACAGATCATAAACGTAGGGCAGCACTGCACGCTCGATGTCCGGGTCCTGAGCCAAGATAGTCTTGACAACAGCCTTCATGACCAATGGAGCTATGTTGAGGCCAAATCCAAGGCACGTCAGACAGTACAGCCACCCTTGTACCGTTACTGTCTGAAACGGCCACAGCTGCTGATCAACATGCACTTGCAGGTAAGCCTTGCAGAGGTCCAGGACAGCCACATTCTCTCCGTGACGACGCCACTTATGCAGCTGATCAGAACACACATCGCTATCAGCTGTGAAGGCAGTTACATAGTCAATGAGCTTACGGTAGTCTAGCACTGGCCGTATTTTATTGCTGTTGTTCTGCCGAACAGCCATGAGCAGCACGAGCCCTTGTGGTGCCCCATGCTGCTGTTCATCGTATGGCACCAACCAGCCATTGATGATCCACAACTCCAGTTCCTTGTCAAACTCCTGGTGCATGGATGTGGACATGTTGTACTGTGCCACAGTATTGTGCGAACAATCAGGTGGTGCTCCGTTCGCCCATTTCCATGACACCGT
This sequence comes from Birgus latro, assembly GCA_018397915.1. Classification (NCBI taxonomy): domain Eukaryota; kingdom Metazoa; phylum Arthropoda; class Malacostraca; order Decapoda; family Coenobitidae; genus Birgus; species Birgus latro. The sequence goes on along the minus strand of JAGKTI010028282.1, from coordinate 1,363 downwards.
CCATGTTCAGCACCTCGCATCGAACAGCACACTGAAATCAGGTGCGTCCACTACAAGCGGAGTCAGTGACGCTGCTCCACACTGTTTCTCAGTGCAACAGAATTGGACTTCTGATGGAGACTTCACTATGACGCCACCAAATGCTGAGATGTCAGTAATGCCAAGCACAGCGTCCACACCTAAAGGCTGCTCGCGCACCACCAGCATGTTCATCCGGGCACGTCGGCCAGTGGGAGTCTTCACCGTCACGCTGCCGACCCCGGTACAATGGAAAGAGTCTCCACTAATCATTGTGATGTTGATCGTCTGCGGTTGCCACTGCACGCAGCACAAGGGGCATACACGATGGTACCTATGCAGCCAGTGTCGACCTGAAGTTGGCACTGCCAATCACCGATGAGCAGCTGCACCACAGGAAAAGTGCCACCTACAGGTTTCCAGGAGAGGACGCTGGCTCTGATACGACCCCTCCGATGTCGTTTACTGTCTGTGGGCACGTCATGGTAAAATGTCCTGACTGGCCACAGGTCCAGCAACGGCGGAGACGACATGCTCCCTGTGTCAGTTGTGCTCGCAGCTGGTCTCTAACTGTCACTGATGTCTGGTCCCTCGGTGTTAAAAATCCAGCAGCAGCCACACGCTCATCACTGAGCACAGCCTGAGCTCGTGCTAACACACTGGCTAGGTCAAGTCTCTCAGCTCTAGACCCAGTGTGAATAGTGCGGCGAACATCATCTGGCAGCCCGGCCACAAACGCGCATGTCAGTGCGCGCTCAGATATGCCTCCAAACAAAGCCAACAACCGCCGGAGGTCAGCTAAAAAGACGTCAACTGACTCACTTGATTGGAGTCGACACGCAGTGAAAGCCTTGTATGCTGCAAATTGATCTAGGGCAAACGCTGCATACAGTGCATCTCCCACAGCTGTCATTGAACAGCGGCTGGTGGCTGGCAATTGTGACCAGACGGCGGATGCCCCACCAGTCAGTCGCAGCGGCAACACTGATTCAAGGGCAACTCCACGGAGCTGACAACATCTCCGCCCGTGTAACCCATTCCACAACGTCCGTAGAGCCATCATACTCTGGGATCAAGTGGGCATCAAAATTGAATTACAGTTGTGGGGGCAGGTGGCACATTCAGATTTGTAACAGTAGAAGGAGCAGTCTTTGTCTCTTCCTCCATTATGCCTAGATAGCTTGTAGTTGAATTGGAGGGCTACTGATCCCTTCAAACAATGTGTCATGGAGAATGAAAAACCAGCATGCTTTAGTACTCCTATATTTCCTGTACTCAGTTCACAAGGTTTCTGTACACGTCTGAGTGGCTTGAGGGCTGGAGGTGAACTGCCTTCCCGCCTTGC
>JAGKTI010028281.1:0-12996 GCA_018397915.1 Birgus latro | reverse complement strand
TCCGTACCACTCCCTCCCACCAGTGAATGCTTCGAGCGGAGCTCACTACTAGTGTTTCGAGGTTAGTATCTCGGCCAGAGTTGACAACGCTGGGTGGACCTCGCGGGAGTGTGGCCAGCTGTACATTTACGACAAATCCTCAGACGAAGTTGTGTCCATTGTGCCATCTCTCCATGCCTTCCACTGTGCTACATGGGTATCCGGTAGTGCTCATGACTGGAATATCACACTGCCATATTGCAGAACTTCCGCTTATCAGAAATAATTTATTCTCCGATCTGCATCTCTTTGGAACTTGCTTCTCCAGAGTTGTTTCCACCCAAACGTCAAACTACAGCTGTTGAGGTCCAACTGTTACAGATTTTCTATGAAGAGAGGACACCAGTAATCAGGTGTATGGATTATTTTTTTTCTTTTGTTTTTCCTTCCTCTGTTCTGTTATTTAAAACACACACACACACACACACACACACACACACACACACACATACACACACACACACACACACACACACACACACATACAGAGACGAGAGCAAAAACATTATCGCTCCACCTTGGTAAAGGCAGGCGATAAGAAAGTAACACTCAGGATCTTGAAACACACTTGAATGCAGAAAAATATTTTGGTGCTGGTTGGAAACGAATGCCAGAGTTGTCCTGATCACTGGAGAGAGTTAATGGTGACAAATACTCTGGCCGCTGCGACTCACTTTCTTCTAAGTATAATCAACTAGCTTTAGTTGGTATAGAGTCCTAGAGTTGTTGCTTCCAAGTGAGAGTTAATGGTCAGAGTATTAATAAAACTTACCGTGCGCGAAAGGGTTAACACTCATAGTTTCCTGTACACACGCTAGTTGAATAAAAATAATTGGCTATACTTGCAACTGAATACTTGAGTCGTCCTGACCATGGGATAGTTAATTATAACAGTATTAACCCGCGGGATCCTATAGCTCACTGACGGCTGAATAAAATCACTGGGTATAAGCCAAGGAATGTACTAGAATGGGACGGGTATCATGGTTTGGCTTCTATAACTCACCGTTGCCTTTTTTCTTTTCTTTTTTTTCTTTTTTTATGTGTCCGATTCTGGGCATAGGCATCACAGCCTGCTCCTTGAATAGTGTCGCCTAGCATTAACTTGAATAATGCACTGGAGTTGTCGAGACTATATTGTTGCTGTTGTTGCAACCCAAGGATCATCTGGCTGTATGCAAAGCTGATGCAGGAAAGCGGCTATTTCAACCAGTCGCTCCCAGAAGGCTTTTGTTGAGGCTTGTTGAAGGACTTTGTGTTGTGGTTGTGGCGTGCATGAATGAGTATATATGTTTTGGTGTGGGAGGCTATACCGCAGTGTGAACTTGGCGAAAACCATGAGGTAGTTAATTATATATTTATCTTTATATCAGTGCCATGAAATATTCAAATGGGGAATTATTGCGGCTTAATGAAATGTTATCCTCTTTCCAATGAAAAAAATTTCCGCATATGGGAACAATTCTTCTGCTTAACTGTACACGTCTTACTCACGATAGCGGTGTATATGGAGGCAATGAGTCCAACAGCGATAATTGAGATCCAGATGGGGAAGTGGGTGACGGAGGCAAGGGCGAGAGCGGGGGCGTAGATGACGACAGCATTATGCAGTAATGTCGCCAACAGGAACAGTCCACCAGCCACCAAGCCCACACTTCGCGAGGCAAACCGATGCTCCAGGTACTGTCAACATACACACACACACACACAGGGGGTCATATAGTAATTGGTTTTCAAAATTTCGTACAAGCTCTTCTTCAGCGATTTACTGTGCTCAGTACACCTTAATATCGTCTTTTATGCAAACTGTGTCACAAATAAACTGACGTAATTACCTACAAGGGAATGGTGGCGTTTAATATACAGATTAATCGCTAGGTAAGAGATAATACGAGGCCTTGAGTGTCATACAGAATACACTTCTGAATAATATTCTGACCACGATGTTTGTTGTTAAGGTTCGGTTTAAAGACATGTCTCTAGTTCCAGGTATGGTGGACTGATTTTAGAATACACTTTAGTTTAAGTCTCAGGATCATATGACATTCAGAACTGAATAAAATCTTCTGGCGATAGCTAAAGTAGAGTACTGAAGTCGTCCTAGCCATAAACTGTTAACAGTGACAGTATTAACACTCCAAGGCTCCCTTATGCACCCTTATCTGAATACTACCGTATGTTGTTAACTGGAATTATATATCAGAATTATTGTGCCCATGAAAGGATGAAAAGCGACAGTATTATCCTCAGAGTTCTGTGATTCTCAGCTATAAGAAATAATCGTAGAGCTGTCCCGCCCATGAGAGGGCTAGAATGCATTTTGCACTGTACCTGGTAGACGGATGTAAGGCGCAGTTCGTAGTAGAAGGGTACGAACACGACAGCGACAATAAGAAGAGCAATCTGACTGCAGCAAATATACCACCACTGCACACCGTGGTAGTAAGCCTCCGCCGGTGCTCCTGTTCAGTATGAAATTGCAGTCCTGTCATTCGTGTAAATTAACAATCCCAGTCTCCACTACCCATCTCCTGTTTTAATTTCTTGTTACAGCTCAGCGTTGCAGATAGAGAGATGATGTTTTTATGCTAAAGAGGTCAGAGTATAGAAAAATAAAAATACTGCTTCAATCCTCTCCTCTCGTTCCGGATGGTAGTACTTACTTTGTTGCTGTGTCAAGATTGTTGTAACTGCACAAGCATGGGCCTATAATTTTATATAAAAAAAACAAACTGGCAGAAACAAAATTAATAAAACATGAAAGTTTTGGCTTTATACGACCCAGTTATGGGAAAATCTCTAATTACTTCTTTGGGTATCTTAAAACTGGTGACTGCAGTTAATTATCTGACGACCGCCTTACATACCTTTTATAATTTTCGTCAACCAAGAATGTTGCTTATTGTCTCTGCATTCCCTTTCACACCAGACTGGGTAATATATCGTTTGAATTTCTCTCAAAAATATTTTTTCACTTCTTACCATCCTTCGCCTCATTATTTTGTCACCAAAGCATTTCATTTTCTTCAACAGTTGATGATGAAACTTAGTTAAGATGGCAAAAGGGAGCCAGTGAGGTAGCTGAGGACTTGAGGGAGGTGAATTCATATGGCGAGATGATGTGGTGTGATATATGGGTATACGGAGAAGGACACTGCTGACTAGATGATAAAGCTGCTGACCACGACTGGAAATGAACAAACAAGAATAAGAAGAGGCAATTTAGTTTATCTTTTTCATTATGCCATTCTCTTGTTTTCCGCGTCCCATTGTTGGTTCCTTCATTATTTTGCAAGACTGTCATATCTCACGAATTCTTTCAAAGCACCTTCTAGGGAGAAAGCACCATCATGCTGCCGTAACTGATGGCGGAAATACTGATGAGATCCTCGGGCGTGTCAAAGCAAACATTAACGTGAATACTTCATGGGCACATTATGCAAGATCAGATCCCTTCCAGGGAAGTGAAGCCGACTGAGTGGCACCGCTTTACAATGCATACGGACAACACTTGATAAATTCTGGCTTATTTTCAATGCTGTTAATTCTAGTAATTAAGCTTCGCCATATATATGGCGAAGCTTATTTTCATAAGTATTTTTCTTAGCACTTTTTTTTTTCTTGGATTTTGATGATGTACACCTTCGCACCAAAGTTTCTGTACCCCCCCCTTGGTGGAAGGAAATGGAAGTCAGGGCTAAGGAGAGGGCAGGCGAACGGACAACCGCGGCAATTTGGTACTGAGTACGAGGCGAATGAGAAACCTAATGACATTGGATTCGAAACATTTCCATGCTATTCACCTGCAAAACATCATGCGTTCGTAACATTCACAGCATATATTATAAAATAGACTACAATGTTATCATGGAGTCCTGTGAAACTGGTCCAGACATGACCCATCTGTTTTGGATCCTTATCAAACAAATAAAACACCGAGCCCGTTGTATATAAGCTACGATTGGTCATTATCACTACAGTGATAATTTTTGTGAATGTTATTGTTGGACTGTCTATAGCAATAATATAGAATGACTGGATTTAATACTGATTCCCACAGTAACTGTGCGGATGGTTATAAATAATAAAACTATTTTAAATGGACGAATACACCACATTGTGATTGGCAGCTGAGAGGATTCACCAATAATTAATTACAGCCTTACCAGATGAAATTAGAAGTAAACAACACAAAATATTATGAGACAACGAAAATGCAGCTGTGGTATCCTTCTCCGTCTCGCTGTCCAGGCCTTTACCGTTGCTTCACGTCATACGTGCATTATTTTCCTTCAGTCTTTGCTTCTTCCATTACTCTTACTTCCCAGTATCCTCTTACTGTGAGCCGTCAGATTCCTCAGGGGGTTGTTAGTCGTCCCGCCCTATAACCTCTACTGTATTGCAGTATTCGTCACATCATCACTCCCACACAAACAACGTTAGCACAAGACCGCTGAATCTGTTACTATCATTATTGGCACTGCCACTACTAACCTTTTTCCCACTTACTGTGTCTACTTTCCCTCACAATACTACTACTACTACTTCTATTACTAATCCACTAAAAATATTTATATTAACACATATGACTGTCCTTATGTCTGTATCTGCTAACCACACTGTCCCTGTCCCATCGTCGACAACTCGTCACTTACCCCCCACCGCTACCGCAGTTGCAACCCCCTCTCTCCCACCCACCATCGACCCTACTCCTCCCCCACTCCGACAACACACTATACCTCACCTCTTCCTTGGGCCACCAGGCCTGTTGTTCACCCATTTACCGGCGAACATAAGTGTTATGCATTAATAATTATAATTGGATGATGGATGGATAATAGCATCAACATAGAAGTGCAGTGTTCCTAACATTACATAATATAAAAACTGTAGACCCAAACGTGCTTATAATACGGAGCTCTGAAATATTAACCACAGAACCGACCGCAGACCGTTATCATTACCACTGGACCTTCGCTCTAGCACTTCATCTTGGTATTACAACCCGTTGTAGTCCTTTGTGGCATCACTACAGTTGTTTGGGAAAAATGACATACTCCGCGACATGCCTACAACCCCCCAAAATACACCTGTGACGTTTCACTGACATCCATCAAGTAGCCTAATGGACAAGCAAACAAACGACTAGACATAACAGAGGCCGAATGTTTCGCATAGGTATATGACGACCTGACAAAACTGTTACCATCCTGTTTTGCATGTGTCATCATAGTTATAGCAATAATACTAATACTAATATAATAATAATAATAATAATAATAATACCGGTAATAATAATAATAATAATAATAATAATAATAATAATAATAATAATAATAATAATAATAAAAATCACGAGTTATTTGAGATGAGCATGTGGAGTCACACGGAGAGAGAGACGGACAAATGAGGAAATGAGGGAGCGATGTGGTGTGGATGTGGATGTGATAGGAAGCTTTAGGAAAAACACATTGAGGTTGTTTGCCAATCTGGAGAGGAGGGAGAGCGAAAGACTGACAAGGAGAGTGTATGTAAGTAAGGCGGAGAGGGGGAAAGGGAAGGGGATGCTAAGGATGAGATGGAGGGATGAAGTGGAGAGGTATACGAGATACAGGGAGGAGGGGGTGTGCGCTGGGAGCAAGGCAGTGAAATGACAGGGGACAGGGCGACATGGAGGCGATTTGTCTGTGGCCACCCCTTACGGGATTAAGGTTTCTGGCTAGAGACGGATAAAACAGACATATTATTAGGCGCGATACAGAGGAGGACAAAAACTGAAACAGCATGTGTTGACGCAATGCAGTATCTGTTTGCCATGACAGAAGAGTGGGTTGCTGTTAAGTATTAATTTCGTATTACCATAACCCTATCATTGCAGCATATTATGGCACTGTTTGGTTTCATATGTCAAAACTGTGTTCACGTGTTTTAGCAGTGAGATTATGGTGTTTGTCCTCCTCTGTGTAGTCCCTACTACTACTACTGTTACTACTACTATTAGTAGTAGTAGTAGTAGTAGTAGCAGTAGTAGTAGTAGTAGTATAACTGTTATAACTATGATGACAACTGCAAAGCAGGATGGTAACAGTCTTGTCAGGTCGTCATATACCGATGCGAGACATTTGGCCTCTGTATGTTTATGTCTAGTCGTTTGTTTGTTTGTTTGTCCACTAACTCCACCTAGTCAGTGAAACGTCACAGGTGTATTTTACTGGGTAGGCATGTCGCGCTGTATGTTATTTTTCCCAAACAACTGCAGTGATTCCACAAAGGTCTACAGTGGGCCGTATTACCCTGGTGAAGTGCTATAGGGAAAGCCCTGTAGCAATGATAAGAACGGTCTGTGGCCAGTTCAGTGCTCCATAATTTAGGCACATTTGGGTCTGCAGTTTTTATATATACTGTTAGGAACACTACACATTTAAGTTGTTGTTATTAATATAATTATTATCATCGACCCCCCATTAGAAGGCAGAACGATAATTTTTTTGCCTGCATCTGTGTGTGTGTGTGTGTGTGTGTGTGTGTGTGTGTGTGTGTGTGTGTGTGTGTGTGTGTGTGTTCCCATTATATCTCATGAATAGTTTGAGCTTTCAACATAAAGCCTACAGACTATCAAGATATCTCCAAAATCTTGGTCGAGTTCGAAAATGGACACGGGATCAAGGTCAAGGTCACCAAAATGGCTGCCAAAGGTCAACTACCACTTATTATCGCCCGCCTTTAGCACCATTATATCTGATGAACGGCTTGAGCTATCAACATGAAACCTTCAGGATATCAAGATATGGCCTAAATCTTGGACTTGGTTACAGTATATTCTGGCGGGCAATTAGCATTCGGCTTCCAAATGCCTTTCTTTTAATGCATACCAAGTATATTCACTATTAATAGGTTAGGCGTAGTGTGTTGTCGGAGTGGGGGAGGAGTAGGGTCGATGGTGGGTGGGAGAGAGGGGGGTGCAACTGCGGTAGCGGTGGGGGGTAAGTGACGAGTTGTCGACGATGGGACAGGGACAGTGTGGTTAGCAGATACAGACATAAGGACAGTCATATGTGTTAATATAAATATTTTTAGTGGATTAGTAATAGAAGTAGTAGTAGTAGTATTGTGAGGGAAAGTAGACACAGTAAGTGGGAAAAAGGATGTTAGTAGTGGCAGTGCCAATAATGATAGTAACAGATTCAGCTGTCTTGTGCTAATGTTGTTTGTGTGGGAGTGATGATGTGACGAATATTGCAATACAGTAGAGGTTATAGGGCGGGACGACTAGCAACCCCCTAAGGAATCTGACGGCTCACAGTAAGAGGATACTGGGAAGTAAGAGTAATGGAAGAAGCAAAGACTGAAGGAAAATAATGCACGGATGACGTGAAGCAACGGTAAAGGCCTGGACAGCGAGGCGGAACAGGATACCACAGCTGTATCTTCGTTGTCTCATATTTTGTGTTGTTTACTTCTAATTTTATCTTGTTAGGCAATAGTTAATTATTGGTGAATACCCTCAGCTGCCCATCACAATGTTATAGACAGTCCAATAATAACATATTCGCAACAATTACCACTGCAGTGATAATGACAAGTCCTAGCTTATATACAACGGGCTCGGTGTTTTACTGGTTTGATGAGGATCCGAAACAGATGGGTCATGACTGGACAGTTTCACAGGACTCAATGATAATATAGTAGTCTATGTTATATGTTGTATATGTTACGAACGCATGCAGGTGAATAGCATGGAAATGTTTCGAATCCAGTGTCATTTGGTTTCTCATTCGCCTCGTAGCTCAGTACCAAACTGCCACTCGCGGTTGTCCGTTCGCCTGCCCTCTCTCTAACCCTGACTTCCACTTCCTTCCACCGAGAGGGGTACAGAAACTTTGGAGTGTGGGTGTACAGTCAAAGACAAAAGTCGTGTTGCGGTTTTGTCCGAAGAGTAAATGCAACAATTGAAACATTATGACAACTGTACCACAGTTACATATTGGCTAGCCTGCTTTCCTCAAGCTTCATATCTACTGGTGATGGGATGACGGTATAAATGAACCCACGAAATTCCGGAGCCCTAACATCGACTTGAGAGAATTTGCTGCGTCTGAATTTCGTATGAGAGACGAAGTGCTAACGGTTACGCGATGACCACCTTAGCACATAACGTCCAGCAACCTACGATACCTTGATGTGGAAAGGGAAGGCAACATTCATCCAGCTATTAGGGAGATGAGATGTGACGTGATCCTTTATTTACGGGAAGTGAATCCCGAACAGAGAACTCAAACTTTTGGTATAAGCACAACCATAGAAAGGTGGATAGGTGAATTCAGGAGGAAGGCACAACGTTCGAACTCATCTGTGGGATTCAGTTCGCCAGCCATTCTATTAAAAAAAAAAAAATCGAATATCACAATACAATAACTGTTCTCATGTGTTGAATTCTGTAGTCAATTTTGTTTTACAACACTGTTAAATAATGTCAGTACCAGGTCATGATTATCAACTTATCAGCTAATTTACAGTTAACAAAGATGGAGAACTGACTTCCAAACAATTATTTAGCTAACTGAATAGTAATCTTGAAGACGTGGTAATAAAAAAGAAAAGCTGAACAACGCTTCATATATACTTAGCAAAAACAAAAGTCCGAAAGGCTTAATATGTAGATTAGTTTCGTTTAGTTACAAAAAATATGCTGGCATCCACAGGAGTGTCATTTGGAGCAAATGGCAACTCATGTCATTGCTACCATACGTCCGTTCGACACAAAGCAGACCTCACCAAAACTATAGTCTTTCAGCAGATATTTACACCAAATTTCATGACACGACTTTTGTCTTTGACTGTACATGAAGGTACCCTAGGGTAACCCAAGTACTTGAGCCAAATATAAATCTCCTTGACCCATTTTTGAAGATTATATACTCATTTCTGGTGCAAAAATTATGTTTGAAACTGAAATACCTCACAATCTACGGTAATTGAGATACAGCTATTTGGTTTAAAATCCTATGCTAAAAAAGTTTGCTGAGAATTTTGGCTGAATATTTTGCCATTTAGCCTAGTGGAAAGTGCCGAATTCAAATCTGCTCAGCGTTTTCTTTGTAACATGTGTAAGAGAAAACCACGATAGCTATAAAGCTGTAACTTTACGGATATATAGCTGTGGTCCCTCTAAGTATCTGAAAGGAATATGGTTACAGTTAAGCATACAGCTAGCCAGTTACTGAAACAAATGTAAAATGTACCCAGGCTTACATAGACAAATCAATACCATAAATAGTTATGGCGAGGCTTCCCTACTGTGGCTACATAATAAGCAAACAGTTAACTAGTTTTAATTATTTTTTCATCATATGATGCTTTCACCATACCGGCATTAGTATTCTATGATATTTCTGTAGTATATTTTTTTCTGCTTAGTCGAAAATTGCCGCTTCTCTGCGTTGAGTGCTGAGTTGTAAAAAGAGATTAATCGTAGAACTGGATACTAGTTTAAAAAAATATTATAGAAAGGACGTAGACCTTTGCCATTGAGTTATGGGGAAAAAAAACTGTTACATGCAAAATTAATCGCCAAGTAAGAGTTGCTACAGTACGAGAACTCGTATGCCGCTTGGAAACAGCTTTACATCTCCCAATACTAACCGAGGACCAGGATGGCAGAAACGACTGAAGCCAGAAGTGACATGGATACTGGGAAGCAGGAGAGATTGAGGTTTCCCCCTAGAAATTCCTCAGTGCCCTTGTTGCGGCTCCTGACAGCATAGAAACAGCCAATAGCAAGGGAGGCCGCCAGGACTCCTCCAAACACAAAGTAATCAGCAGCCGTGAAACCTACGTCTAGTAGCGAACTAAAGTCGAGGCGGGACTCCATCCTTCCTTGTTAGTTATGCGTTTTTTTTTAACAGATTTCAGCCTGACGAATAAACATTCATTTTTATACATAAAACCACAATGGGTTTAGGATTTGAGGATATTTCTACTTCAGATGCCTTGCTGGATTTTCCCTCCCCCGAGTCCTTGGTTGTCTGAGATAGAAAGAACTCCTGTTGCTCGTTTGATGAAGGCTGATGTTGCTGGTTAGATCTGGAAAAAAAGAACACCATATTTATAGGTTGTCTGCATTATCGTATAAATGTGTGTGTGTGTGTGTGTGTGTACAAAATATGTAAGTGCAGTACATACTACTGTATAATGTCCCTAGTGTACAATGGTAAAAAGCCAGTTATTGTGACCATGTTTTGTTTTATTCGGGTTTCATACAAGGGCATGTTAAGTAGATTCCTTGCCAAGAATATTTCGCCTTTAGCTCACTCATTTATATGCTTTATCGCCCACCTCCGTGTAGTTGGTTCTAGTGCTAATGGACTGAAAAGTGAGGTGTACAAAGTTCCATTTTTTTTTTTTTTTAAATACCTACGGGCAAATACAGGTTACAGTTTTATGCACATTCACCGCGTTCCTCTTGTCAATAGCAATAATATTTTGTATGCCATTTCCTTCAGTATCACGACTATAGATGCACAGGGGTTGAAGTATATACTCGAAAGATATACAGTGATGTCATGACGGACCTGAGAATTTTGACATCTCACTCGCTCGACAAACCCAAACCACCACCGTCTTACCAGGGCTTCTCAAAAATACGTTTAGTGGCAGTCTGGATGGTTGATATCATGTAGGGGAGGGGTTGGGGCTATATCTCCCCCGATTAGAAATAATTTTTTTTTTCCTGGTGATTTTTAATGTGATTTCACTGGTTCTGGAAACGACACATTTCCGCAAAAATTGAGGGTCAGATTGAAATTAATCACACACAAAAAGGAAAATCTTGTTTTACCACAAAACTCACGTCTGTCCAAATGTAAAAGGATATGAAAATTCCACTGCAAGCTGGAATTTCCTCGAGGTTGAAAACCTCTACTGTATGAACAGGGCTTCACTGAATGCATTCAGTTACTACTGCTGAAACCCACAAACATTTTTTAATATTTGTTTACCTGCATATATATATACATCCTGTTTATTCTACACACATTATTTGTGTCAACCTTATGTGATGTGAAATTCAGTTAACATCATAGTTTTTAGTAACGCATTTATACATTCCAATTAAAAAGAAACAGCACGTAATTATTACAAAGCACCCCTAAGCTCAAAAGTGGCAGTAACCATGGATTTCTCAATAAAACTGCATCAAGTGTCAACATACAAACAATTTCATTGGTTTTTATTGTTACAGTCTGAGGTGACCATCACTCAAGGTTGAAAATAATTATTTGTCTTAGGGATAGTTACGTAGAGTACCATAAATAAATACGAGGTATTGTTCTGTTTTCTACATAGTTGATAGATCAGGAAATCAGTCTATGTGCAGTTTATCTATGGTCCATTGCTTCAAAACAAATTGAATTATGCTGAGTGAAGTTAATATTTGCCTTCAGTATAAGACGTCTCTCACAACAGTAACTCAATTTAAAAACTTGTGAATATAAACAACGCCTTTAATCTACCGGATTCCTCAACATCTGACTTAATGACAATGTTTAACTGGAGTTACCCATCGATCTATCAAACTCAGAGGATTCAGGGCAGAATAGTGAACACAATGAGGGTGTATTGGAACAGCCAATATTAATACCCACGCTGCGAATACCTAGCTTTAGTCTGTGTTCCTGCTATCTCCAGACAAAATATTGAACTACATGGCTAGATTAATCCTTCACGAACCCCTAAAATATGAGAGATTTTTCCTAAACTGAATAAAAACATCTGGGTGAAGAATTTCCCAACAGGAGGTTCTAACAACTTTCTCCACTGAGATGACTTTTTCCTATCTCTTACTCCAACTGTGACTAGATAATTTTATATAGATCAGGAGATTATATATTGACTGGGAAAGACAATGGGGTAAATAATATACCCTTCATTACCCCCTCCTATACAAAATTTCTTCAAGCAGTAGTTAACTGTCAGGAGTTCGAATGGTTAGAGATGTTGCCTGCAGTGTGATAGTTGCCTAAGGAAAAGCAAGACAGAAGCCAAATGTGCACAGTACGTAGGCCCTCAAAGAAAGACATGATTACACTAAGCTGCATTTAATTCCTGGCACCTTCTTAAAATACTGGCAAGTGAAAGCAATGACGGGGTGGAGCGCTGGTCACCAGAGTGAGGTGACCACCATCTTGTCATGAAATAGTGTGTGTTGAAGTTGTTATGATGGTGCCTACTTTGCTGCAGTGACCAGCGTTCCATCCCACGGACTCCTTCAAGTGATTTGAAATATTAAAAAAATGATCTTCATTTTAGTAAAGAGGAATGTCTTGAAAAAACTACAGTTGTGATAGTAGTGTTTAACTGCTATTGTGGATATATCGTAAGGCATCATTTCATGAAAAGAAAGTAATCTTAAATCTGTAAATTTTCTGTTTTTCAAGATATCTCTGTTTTGCCAAACAAAGATGAGTAATCTCCAGTGAAAACTGAGGAAAATTTGTTCATAATTTTCTTTAACTTTTGCCATTGATATCTTAGAAATTTTTTCCAACTTATATCCCGAAACCAGCTTCTGTGCCTGCTACCGGTCAAAATTTTAAGTCTTCTGTACGTCTCCCTTTGCGCCAGGCTAGGAGGAATCTCAGGTCAAAATTTGAACCAGATTGATCCATAAATATGGATTATTTTTCCCGACTCCTACTGGTGATCTAATGGAAATTTTTCCAACTTTCAAAATATATAAGTATGTTGCGCCACCTAGTGGCCTGAACTTTTATCTTTAGACATTTTCCAATATGTGCCCAGCTCAGAGGAAAAACTTGTCCATAGATAAGGGCTTTATCCCATTCTTATCGGTGATTTTTTTTGAGCTGTTGCAAACCTTCAAAATATATCAGCTTACTGTGCTAATGTGGCCTTAATTTTTTTAATTTTTATTTTGACCATTTTAATAGGTACCAAATT
>JAGKTI010028279.1:479-12996 GCA_018397915.1 Birgus latro | reverse complement strand
TCTTCTCATCCTTTCATCCACACACACATAGTCAATCATTGCCTTCCGTTCATTCATTCCCCGGTCCTCTCTTCTCACCACTCGCCATGTATACGTATGGATCATTTTGTGCCTGAAGAGGGTATTGGCTATCACCAACCCCCTCCCAGCACAAATGTCCACTAAAGCAGTGCCATTCTCATCCATATCTGCAGGCACACCCCACTCACCAACCACTCCATCCACCTTCTCATTCCCCACTTTTCCATTCATATCTCCAATCAGAAACACTCTCTCATTCCTTTCAAACTTTTCCAAGCAGGCTTCCACATTTGTCCAAAACTCTTCTCTCACTCTACTAACACGATCTTGCGTAGGCGCATACATGCACACAATTGCCCACATTTGTAGTCCAACTTTCACTCTTACCCACATAATCCTTGACCCAACTGATACATACTCTCTTACATTCTCCTTCCACCTGTTGCTCACAACAATACACACTCCCTCTTTTGCCCTCTCATTCTCACCCACTCCTGCGCATATACCCCACCCATATTCCCATTCTCTCACACTCCCACCTCGCCATTTAGTTTCAGTTATTCCACATATATCCACTTTCGCACTCTCAAGCACCTGTACAATCTCTCTCTCTTTCATCTCATCATTCATACCCCTCACATTCCAGGTCGCAATCTTTATCTCGTCCTTTGTCCGTTCCTTTGTCGTCAACTTTTGGTCAGTCCCGTTCCTAGGCTTCCTGTTTGTATTTTTAGTTAGTTGTTTTTACGGGGTGGGGGCACTAACCCACCACCAACCCTTTTAGTCGCCTCTTAACGACAAGCAGGGATACTGGGGGAGAATTCTTGAAAACCCCCTACCCCCAGAGGAGAGTTAATGAGTCTATATTACAGCCTCTTTTGCTTGTAGCAGTGAGTAAAATAATGTTATTATAATTTCTCCGTTCCTTGTAGTGACAAAGAGGGCACATAAAATGAACAAGGTTTAGTTGACTGACTTTATGTCGAAAATTAAGTAATCTGGTGAAGAGTGGCAGTTTTTCCTTGGTTAGTGACATCGGGAATTACATATGTACACTGTAAAATAGCACAACAAAGAGTCCAAGCTTTTGAAAGGTCCCACCAACAAAGCCAGACACGCAAGATCATGATGGCCTACTGCACATGCAATGCTGGCAAGCAGAAATCTTCAGAGCGCTCATCTCAGCTTTAAAATGTGCTCGGCTATAGATGAACTGTCCAAACTTTCGTGCTAAATTGGACTTGAAAATGCACTAGATACAGAAGAAAATCTAATATTTATTGGGGCTAAATTATTATGAAAAGCGCTAGATCTAGTGCCAACAGTGCCACATTGGCAACTATGGGCGCACAGGAACCAGGGACGAGCTGGCCACCCTGTCGTGGGTGCTGATCGCCTCGGCATATGTGCCAAAAGAGCCGACAACTTTCATAGTGGGACTATTTATGAAGGCCTCTGAAAGACCAGAAATACTGTAAGACCAGATGCTGAATGAGAGGACTTTTACTGTATGGTATAGATGGTAATGTGCCAGGTGCTGTCAAGTGTTTTTATGATGGTAGTGAGGCATGTGTAAGGGTAAATGGGCATCTAAGTGATTGGTTCATGGTCAGTGTGGATATGCAACAAGGTTGTGTGATGTCCCTATGCTTGTTCAATATATATATGAATGGGGTGATGAGAGAAGTAAAAACACGAATAGTGGAGAGAGGGATGGCGTTGGTAATGAATGGTGATGGATGGAATATCTCAAATTTGTTGTATGCAGATGATGGACTACTTCTTGCAAATATCATGCAAGAGCTTGGTAGACTAGTGCAGTTTTTATTGTCATCCTATTGGATCTTAATATTGTTTATCTTTTATAAAGGCTTACTTATGTTGGCCTGGTCACTTAATGGCAGCTCCGCTTACTTATGTTGGCCTTGGTCACTTAATGGCAGCTCCGCTTACTTATGTTGGCCTTGGTCACTTAATGGCAGCTCCATGCTGCTCGATCTTTGGCAGCCTCCCTTTTTAGTTCCTTATTCCTGAGATAACATTCTGTGACCTTGTCCCAGGTCTTTTTCAGTCTGCCTCTCGCAACCCTACCCATATTTTTCACACTTCTTACCATCCTCTCAGCATGCCCGAACTATCTCAGTCTACCCCTCCTCCTCACAACACCAGTACACTCCAGTCCCATCCTTCCCCTCAACTCTTCAGTTGCAGTCCTTGCCCAAATCCCCCACCCCCCAGACCTCGAATTCAAGGACACAGTACACATTCACCTGATCAGTCATTTCTGTATCTTTAAGCCTTTGAATAACCTCTTCCAATACTGCCCAGGTCTCACTACCTAGGATAAAGAAAAGAAAAGAAAAAAAAAGTGCTAAGTTGGGGAAATATCAGCTGTGGCCAGAGAAGTGGGCCATACATCGATTCACATATCACTGAAACCTTTAATGTGGAGTATCTACATTGTTAAAGTGTATTAATCCTTCTGTCTGTAAAATAGTGCCAGGAATGTTGAATGGTCTTGCTACAGTTTGAATGCTTCTAGACTTTGGTAGCCAAGCTTCAGTCCCTCCCACATCCTAGCCCCTTCAGGGCCCACAAAGGAGTAATAAGGGAATGCTGCTGTTGTCACTTTTTTTTTTTTTTTTTTCATTTAGCTGCTGTAGATTTTATTAAGATTACTTCATGTTTAAGTGTATTTCATTATGTCTTAGAATTCCAGGTTCTTGTGCTGGTACATTATCTCATCTTTCTTGTAGCTGATTCATAGTTTCTCTGTCTCTGTGTATAACCAGATGCCTTAATCCTGCAAGAGGTGGCCACAAATGAATTGCCTCCATCTTGCCCTGTCCTCATTCCTTTTGCTGCCCTTCCCCCAGGTCACACCTCCCTCTGTCATATATCTCTCTGCTTTATCTCTCCATTTAATCCTCAGTCTCCCCCTCCCTCTCCTGCCCTCCACCTCACTCACATACAGTCCTAATTACTCTCTCAGTCTCCATCCTCTCCACATGGCCAAACCACCTGAGTGGACTTCAGTGCTTTCTATCACATACAAAATCATGTAAAAATGCTCCTTCACTTCCTCACGTGTCAGTCTGTTTCTCCATATAGCTCCACGTGCTCCCTTCAGACAGCTCATTGCTGTCACTCTTGACTTGTGTCCCTTCGACAAGGTCCAAGCTGCACTTTCATATGCTAGAGTGGGGTTCACAATGCTGTCATGCAGTGACATTTTTTACTTCCATGCTCTTTTCCTTTTTTTTGTTACTGCTTTCAGTCAACCAGCAACCTTTCTTTCCTGCAGTCCCCATTCAAGCACATCATCCTCCAAACTTCCATCATATTTATCGTGTACACTATCCATGTACTGAAATGCACTCTCATTTTCCATTTCCTCGCTATTCAGCCTCACTGTGCATTCAGTGACAAAATCTCTCGAAGACCACAATTTACTCTTCCCTGCACTCATCCCTAGATTCCATTTCTTCCATACTCACCCAAACTCATTCACCAAGCCATGCATTTCCCCGTCGTCTTCATTTAACAATACAGTATCATCAGCAAACATCAGAACAGGAAGTTTCCAAATGCTGCCCTCTCTCATAAAGCCCGCTCCAACATCCACTGCCTTACCTTGTATCTCTTTTGTAACTCCATCCATATACAAATTGAACAACCATGGAGAATGTTTCAGTCCAGCATTTAGAATAATTCACTCAGTTCGCCATCCACACACACACTCAGCCCTAGTGTCCTCATACACACTTCACGTCATTCAGCAGGATCCCATGTACTCCATATATCTTTTATAGTTTCCATATTCCTTGTCTATCCACTCTGTCATATGCTTTCTCCAAATCCATGAAGGCAGCTTACAACTTCTTTCCCTTCTCTAGAAACTTTTCCACAAAACACCTTAGGTTGAATATCTGATCTACACAACCTCTTTGCTTTCTGAAACCCCCATGTTCTTCAACTAATTCCTCTGTTGTTTCCCCTAACTCTCCCAGTAAGTATCCTACCACATACTTTTTATTATAACATTAAGTAGACAAATGCCCCCATAATTTCAACACACTTCCCCTTTTTCCTTTGTACATGGGAATAATTGTATCGACTTCCAATCCCCTGGGACTCTACCTTCCTCCCAGGCCAGTCTGCGCATCTTCCATGCCCAGTCTACTACTATCTCTTCCTCGAGCTTCAGCATTTCACTACACACCCCATCAGTTCCTGGGGGTTTCCTCTTTTTGACTTTCTTCATTGCTTCCACTGCTTCCATCCTACTGACTTCTTCCTTTCTTCTCACCTCCCCCCTCCTCCCAGCCATTTCCCAGCCACTTATACTAGAGTTGTTTCATTCTCTGTGTCAGCCACTTATACTAGAGTTGTTTCTTTCTCAGTGTTTAACAATTCCTTAAAGTGTTCTCTCAATCTGCTTACTTTTTCTTCATTCTCTACCAACAATCTGCCATTTCTTTCTTTCACCCCCCTACAACTTCTTTATCATCCTGTCATACTCACTTAACCTTCCAGAACATTTTCTTACATTCCCTGATTCATAGCTGGTACATATATTCCGTGCATTCATCTCTTGTGTGCATAATAGCTGCTTTGTATTTTTTTTCCATTTCATCTTTATCAGTATAAATTTTAGATTTTTACTGTATTACAGTTTGCAAAAGAAATGGTTTATACAATTTATTTTCTTGACCTACATTATCTAGAATTTGTAATCCTGGCCACAAACCCTTTTCCTGCCTTTTTAATGCAGGTCTGTCTCAAGGAATGGCCTTGTAAGTGAGTCATGCATAAGTATTTTCACAAGGAAGGTGCTGCACTTTAGCCTCTCAAGAATTTTAATGTGCAAGGTATTTTGCTCTAGCAGAGTCCCATATGATGTTACACTGTAGTGAAGCCTAAGATCTGCATCTGTTTATGACTTCTGTACTTTTTTCTCTTACTGACCCCTTGTTGGGAAGAAGGGTAAAAATAATAATTTTAAATGCCAGTATATTATTCTGTACTTCTTCACAGCTTTTGGATGATGCCAGCGACATTGCTGAAAAAGATGATCATTGGTCGGTTCCCCAGAAGGTTGATGGATGCTCGCATAGCAGACTCCATAGACTTCATGGTTGAGCGGGTGAGTACTGAGTTCTGTCATATATTTTGGTGGGGTGAAGAAGGGAGGAGGGGAATAAGTAGGGGATCTTATATACTTGTATTAATCCTTGCTAAGCTTCAGACCTCACTTGTGGCACAGTGAAAGACTGCACAGGCTAAGCTGCAAGCCTCAGATGAGATACAAATAACATTGGTTATAAAACAGTGACAAGGGTAGTTTACCTTCCTTACAAAGAATCAGCATGGCAGGGTTGAAATGGAGAAGCAACAAAAAAGAGGACAGTGGCTTGGTGAGAGGAAAAATTGGTAAGAGATAAAAGAAGATGAATGGGAAAGAAGAGAGGAAGAGGACATTCGGTGGGTGAGAGAGATAGAATTATGCAGTGGATAGCAGCATGTGATGTCACCAGATAACAACAAACCACACTGGACATGGTTGCTCACACTAAAAACATAGGAGATGAAGTGCTAATAGCAATAAAGGGGTCCAAAGCAGTGTTTTAATTAAGAAGGTTTTGTTTGAAAATAAGACAAATCAGGGAAGTTTCTGATTATCAAAAAGGAAAAGGAATTGGTATAAAAATAAAAGGTAGACATAGCAATAGCATGATATGGAGACTGGGCAACCCATGTTGGCTGAGGCTTGTTTTTGGCATGGTACGTGACTGTTTCGTGTATTACTGGTATTGTGTGTTAACTGTTAACCCCTGCCAGACTGTTTCTTTGTAAGGTAGTTTACCTCCCCTCAGTCATTGTTTTATAACCAGTGTAAACTGTACTTTACATGAGGCTTGCAGTGAGACCAGTGTTGATATTTCTCGTGCCTCATATGAGGTCTGCATTTCAGCAAGGGTTTAAGAGAGATTTTATTAATAATCTTTTGAATTGTTGTTAGTTAATGAGAATGTACTGTACTGCCTAACACATAGCAGTGTGAAATCCTTGAGCAACCATTTACTGCCTGTTGGATATAAAGTAGCATCACCTGCTACACAACTGTGCTGGATGATAAGTGTAGTAAAAAATCACTTATTTTCTAGTAATTACCTGGTAGCAGCTGTAATTTGGGTTGCTCTAAAATTGACTGGTGTGTTGAGTGTAACATGTTAATATTTTCTCAGCAAAGAAGTGTGATTTTAATCAATACCAGTAGTTTTTGCCTTGGGATCTCCATTGTATCACATAGCCTTTTTTTCTTTTCTTTTTTTCTCCATGGGTTGTTCTATAGCTTTTGCTGACCAAGGCATTGTAAATATACTGTATGTCAGTAATATTTTGTCATTGGTAATGTGTACAGTACAGTATATCCAGATAGAAACTCTGAAAATAAGGTGGTAATTTGTGCTTTTAGTGTACTGTCCCTCCATGTGATTTGGATGAGTGCACATACAGTAGGACACAGGGCTTGTAGGAGGCAGGGCTTAATTATATTAGTGCATGCAATCTTTGGTAATGCTGAGAGGGATGGAAAGTTTGAGGTTCCAGTGGAAATGATGAAAGGCAAGGATGGAAGATGATTCTGGGTGAGTGGGAAGATGGAATTTTTATTGAAGATGTTGACAAGAATGTAAAGATAACACTGGAGCATGATACGGCAAAGAGGAAGGAGGAATGTGGTGAGTTGACAGGAAAGTAGAGGATAGTAAATTATGAAGGGGTGGAAGTAAAAGGATGGCAGTGGATTACTGGGAGAAGTATAGGCTAGAAAAAATATTTAGAAGATAATGAATCATGGGTTGATGAGAGTGAAGTTTGGGATAGGAAATTATGAAGAGGAAGGAATGAGAGAGGTGATATTGGGTAGATAGGAGAGAGAAAAGGTAGAAAATAGTAAATGATTAAAGGGAAATAATGAAAGAAATAATGGTGGGTAGATGGGAAAGAGAGGGAGAGTAGAGGATTGGAAATGATGAAGTGAAAGGAAGAGAGAGAGAGAGAATAGTGGAAAGTAAGAGGATTAGATATTAAAAAATTCTGTAATGGGAGTTGGCAAAGTGAAGAGGAAGGACATGTAAAAAGGCTGGCGTTTCTAAAGAGTTTGAAGTAATTGCCTATAAAGACTCATACCAGAATTTTTAGCATCATTGTGCAGTTGAAAATTATCTTAGCAAAGTGCTGCCAAGTGTTCTTTGATCTTTGAACAGTACAGCCTTTTCTCATTGTTTAGTAGTAGTAATAGTAGTTGTTCCCTAGGCAGTCTGGCCGAACAGCCCCGAATCCCTAAGGAAGGCCACGGCCGAGACCGAGCTTTTCCACAGAGCTTCCAAGGAGCGTATGTTGTGTTGTTGGCATAGGTGATTGTGTGCAATGCAGTCTTCCTTGATGTGCTTAATTGTATGGGATGCTGTGTTACATCATGGACAGGCATCAGCGACGGAGTCATCCTGCCTCTTCTGATAACTTAAGAGGGCTGGATGATGCCCACATCTTGGTCTGGCCAGGTGGACCCTGTCCTCACGAGGTAGATAGGATTCAGAAGGATGGATATCAGGAGGCCGTGCATGCAGCTGTGTGTTCTTTAAGTGACTGAATGGAGCAGCGAGTGATTTGAGTATGGATATGCTTCTGGAAGCTGGTCTGAGGCGGGCTGGGGGGAAGAGATGACAGTATTTGTGTATATCATGTGCTGGGTGTTGTTTTGATGTTCCTTGGTGTGTGTGGATGTGCTGCCATGTAGTGTAGTGGATGTTGTGGGTTTGTAGAGGCTGCAACGAGAATTTGGGTGCCTCTCGTGTCTAGATGATCTTTGACTTTGAGGACTTTGGTTTCTTGGTGTAGGTGGTCTGTAGGTGTAGTAGCTGTGCAGCCTGTGATTATTTTTAGGGCCTTGTTTTGTATGGTCTGAAGAGTGTTATAGTGTGTTTTAGTGAGGTTAGGAGCCCAAGCAGGGCTTGCATAATTCATCACTGAACCTATATATTGTTTGTATACTGTGGTGGTGGTTTCTTTGTTGTGTCCAAATGTTGTACGGGCAAGTGACCTCAGGGCATTGAGCCTAGGTGTTAATTTATTTTTGATGTTTGTGATGTGTTGTTTAAATGACATTGATGTATGTTACACCAAGGATTTTGTGTGTGTGTGTGTGTGGTGGGGGAGTGTTGTTTATGGTGAGGTGTGGGATGTGACTGTGTTCTGCTGTCCAGTTTGTGAGAAGGGTCACTGTAGATTTGGCTGGGGCTATTTTGAGTCTGTAGTGAACCATTCATGTAGTGTGTTGAGGTAAGGTTGGAGGATGTGTGTGGCTGTGTTTGCATTTTGGTGTGTACATGTAAGTGTTATGTCATCTGCAGAGGAAGCTGTGTGTATCTGTGGTGTGTGGGATGTGGGTATGTCATGCATGTATGGGTTAAAGAGTGTAGGGGACAAAACAGATCCTTGGGGGACGCCATTTGTGAAGTTTCTGATGTTCGAAGACTGACCAGCAAAAGTTACATGTGCACTTCTGCCTGCTAAGTAGTTTGCCAGCCATCTTCTTGTGTTAGTGTGCATGTTTGTGTTGAATATTTTGTTTGTGAGGTTGTGGCAGGGGATGGAATCAAAAGCTTTACTAATGTCTAGTGTGACAAGGAGTGTTGTGTGTGGTGGCCTAGCTGAATTCATGCCATCAAAAACTCTCTGTGTAAGGTCTGTAAGAAGAGTGTTTGTGGAGTGTAGTGGCCTAAAACCATGTTGTGATGGGGCTAGGGGTGTGTAAGGTGTAATTAGTTGTAGTACCAGTCTTTCAGTGACTTTGGAGGGGGTGCAGAGGAGTGTGATGGGGCGGTGTGAGGAAGGTAACGTGGGGTCATTGTTGGGTTTGGGGAGATGTTGGTATTATGTTGTGTGAGTAGCTGTAGTTTGATATGTTGACGAGTGCTTGTATGCCTTGTGGTCCAAGGTGTTTAAGGTGTATGTTGCTTATGTTGTCTGGTCCACAGGCAGATGAGTGCTTGAGGTTGCTGATGATGTGCTTCGTTTGGTTGTAAGTGAAAGGTGCAAAGTCTGGGTCTGTGGGGAACTGTATCTTACGTCAGATGATACGTTGGTCGTCACGATGGGGGTTTAGGTGTCTGACGTGTGAAAAGTGATTGATGAGAGTGTTTGCTTGTTGTTTGTTTGAAGGTATGGTGTCTGTTGTTGTGATGGCAGCATGTGATTGTGTAGTGTAGCTGTTGGAGAGTGTGATGCTCTGTAGTGTTTTGTAGAGTTTGCTGGTGTTTGTTTTGTGATCAAGTGTTTGGAGATAATTATTCCAATTTAGTGTTTGCTGCGAGGGAAGTCTGTGGAGAAACAACATGTCACAGGAGAAAAGAAAGAGAGACATGGTGGTGGTATTAGGAGGTGAAGCAGGCGATAAGTGAGAAGAAAAGAGCATTTAAAGTATGGCAGAGAACTAGAAGGGATGAAGACAGAAGAGAATATAATGAAAAGAAAAGACAGGCAAAGAGAGAAGTGGCCAGAGCAAAAAGGGTGGCATGGGAAAGTTGGAGTAGAGATCTGGAGAGTGCACAAGGACGGACAAAAATTTTTAAAATTGCAAGACAGATGAGGAAGGAGAGGAAACATGTGGTGGGAGCTAAATTTGTAAAGGATGAAAATGGGGAAATAAAAACTGATGAGGCAGAAATATTGGAAAGGTGGAAGAGGTACTTTGAGGAACTGTTAAATGAAGATAATAATTATGAGATAGAAGAGATGGGAAAAGTTGAAGGGCCAGTTGCAATGATAACAGAAGCTGAAGTGGAGATAGTCTTAAAGGAAATGAGGTCCAGGAAAGCTCCAGGCCCTAACAGGTATAACAGCTGATCTGATAAAAAAAGGCTGGAAATACTGGTGTAAAAGAATTGACAAGGATTTTTAATAACATCTTAGTAGGAGGACAGCCACCTGAGGACTGGAGAGATAGCTGGACAGCGATTTATAAAGGCAAAGGAGGTGCCCTTCTGTGTGGAAAGTACCGAGGAGTCAGACTGTTGGAGCATGGAATGAAGATATTCGAAAAGGTGCTGGAAGGAATGCTGAAGCAGATAGTGAAGATAGATAACCGACAGTTTGGATTTTGCTCTGGTAAATCCACAATAGATGCAATATTCATCATGAGACAGTTGCAGGAAAAGTTTCAACAGAGGAGGAAATGCTTGTACCATGTGTTTGTGGACTTGGAAAAAGCTTGTGATAGAGTACCAAGGAGAGTTATAGAGTAGGCCTTGAGAAAACAGCTGTCATGTCTCTCTATATTAATACAAGATCAAAAGTCAAGGCAATAGCAGGAACATCAGGAAATTTTGGAATAGGAGTTGGGGTACATCAAGGGTCAGCACTCAGGCCATTGCTGTTTAACATAGTAATGGAGGAGGCAACACAGGAATGTAGGGGGGAAGGCCCATGGGAATTGCTGTATGCTGATGACCTAGTGCTAACAGCGGAGACTAAGGAAGAAGTAGTGGAAATGCTTAATAGATGGAAAAATGGAATGGAGAAGAGGGGAATGAAAATAAATATGGATAAGACAAAGGTAATGGTGACAGGCAAGAAACCAGTAGAAAGATTTCAGTCAGGAAAATGGGCATGTGGATACTGTGGCAGAGGAGTAGGAGTGAACTCAGCGTTGTGCACGGAATGTAATTAGTTGTGCCATAGAAGGTGTTTAGGTCTGCAGAATTTGAGAGGAGTGCAAAATTTCTGCTGCTCAACCTGCATAAGAAGAGAAGCGGAAGGAGATGAAGCAGAGGATGCGCTAGAGGTGAATGGGGGCACACTACAGGAAGTGCAGCAGTTCTGCTATCTAGGAGATATATTGGACTGCAAAGCAGGGGTGGAGAGATCAGTCAGAACAAGAGTGGCGGCAGCATGGTTAAAGTGGAAGGAAATAGCTAGCCTACTGGTCAACAAACACATACAACTGAGACACAGATGTAAAATAGATGAGGCCTGCATTAGACCAGTATTGATACATGGTTCTGAAACATGGTCTTTGACAGATAGACTGATGAATGTTCTGAGGAGTACTGATCGTAGAATGTTAAGATACATGGCGGGAGTGAGATGGGAGGACAGTTTTGAGTGAGGAAGTAGCCAGAAGATGCGGGGTGAAGGATCTTGATATCATCTTGAGGCAGAAGCGGCTTAGATGGTTTGGTCACGTGAGGAGGAGTGAGGAAGGGAGCTGTGTGAGAATAGCAGAGGAACTGGAAGTGGTGGGACGTCGACCGCCAGGAAGACCTAAGAAGACCTGGAAAAGTGTTGTAACGCAAGGAAAGGAAAGACTGGTTATTGGAGAAGATTTAATCCAGGATAGGAAGCAGTGGAGAAAAGCCATCACACGTCGAGCCCCTGTTTGAATATGGGAACAGAAGGACGAAAAACGAAGATGATGATGATGATGATGAGTGTTTGCTCTTCTGATATTTTATTGTTTATTTGAGTGTTGAGTTCTTGTATTTGTTGTACTGTGTCATGTGTATGGGGTGTTGGGGAGTGTCGTAGTGTGTCCCATTGTCTGATGAGTCCTTGAATTTCTGGTGTGAAGTTGGGGTTGTGTCTTTTTCTGTTGCCTCTAGGGATGTGTCTTTTGTCTGCATTTTGTATAATTGTATTGAAAGTGTGCACAGTAGTGTTGATGTTTGTGATGGATGTACTGTTTAATGTTTCAAAGTGTTGTTCTGTTTCAGCTGTGAAGGCCTCCCAGTTGGCTCTCTTATAATTAGTGTATGTGTGTCTGTGGCAAGCTGAGGTGATTCTGGTTTTGGTAGTGATGATGATTGGGAGGTGATCTGAGCCTAGGGTTCTGACCACTCTCCAGGATGTTGTGGGGGCGAGGTTTGGGGAGCAGAAGGTGATGTCTGGGGATGATGGGAGGAAGAGGGCTTGGTGTGGGATATGGGTATGCTGATTGGGATTATTGAGTGTGGGGAGGCGGTGGCTAAATCGGTAGAGAGGCATCCTGTAGTCCTAATGGACCCCCAGGATCGAATCCCGGCTGGGGCAGGGAACAGTTTAAGTTTTTTAGTGGTAGATGGTGGCGACCATCATCCACTGACTTGATGTAGTGCTGGCTACTTCTTCCTTAGCCTTTATCATTCTTTTTCTGTGCCTTCCCTCCTCTCTTCCTATTTCTCATATCTTTCCTGTCACTTTTCACTGCTTTTCTTTCCTTTACAGGTGGCTTTACATTGAGTGACAAGCCAAATGGTTTCCTGTAAGCCAAGAAACCATTTACAACGCTGGGTGGTAACCATATAACCAAACCATACGTCCTCCCTGCATGTCAGCAAGTGGGTTGGTGGAGAGTTAGTGGCTCTCCCCGTAAAATAAATAACTCAAAGTCAAATGGCCACCCCTTATGGGATTATGGTGTCTGGCAATAGATTTTTTTTTTTTTTTTTTTTTT
>JAGKTI010028278.1:0-12997 GCA_018397915.1 Birgus latro | reverse complement strand
TCAAGTCTGTCTTGACCCATGGCCCACTTTTCCACCAAATCTCATTGAAATTCATTGAGAACAGACAGACAAACAAGCATAGGTGAATACATAACCTCCTCCAACTTTGTTGGCGGAGGTAGTAAAAGAGAGCTTGCATACCCATGCACTATTCTATCATCCCTTTTGTACAACTCAAAATTGTCATCTGATCATTGTGCATGCTGAGTTCGAGCAGTAGGTTAGTACTAGAATTTGTTACTGGTCACCAAGAAGTGCTTTGGAAAGGATGTAGAACCATAATATTGTCTCTGATCACTGAGCTACGTGAAATTGCCAGTAATAATAATAATAATGTCCTGTGAAATGCATCATAAGAATAACCTTTAAAAGTTGTTGTTGTTTTTGTTGATGATAATGGTGATGCATTAAAATACGGATATTGTGAGTGTAGCAATTTATAAATTGACTGTGATGCAGTGCAGCCATTAAATGGTAATGATGGTGATAGTGAATATGATGATGATGGTAATAATGATAATATTGATGAGGGAGATGATGATCATGATCATGATCATGATTATAATGATAATAACGATGATAATGACGACGACGATGATAGTAAAACTATCCTATTTTATTTATTTATTTAATTTATTTCAGGCAGTTGCGATCATCGAGTAATAAGTTGGTGACAATGGTCATGGAGATATCTGTGAAGATTGTGATAATAACGATGATGATGACAACAGTAGACATTAAAACAATAACTTATTTTATTTTACTTTATTTACCTATTTACTTATTTCAGGCAGCAGCGATCATCGAGAAAGATATAGGATTCTTTTCGACGCCGCTCACTTCGGATCCCTTCACGGCGTTTATTCCCACCAATGCTGCCTTTAAAGCATACACAGGACCCAGGAACAAGAGGCTCATTCAGTACCACTTGGGTGAGACATAGGCTTAGTTTCAGCCTCTCTCTCTCTCTCTCTCTCTCTCTCTCTCTCTCTCTCTCAACCTCGCTGAGTGGCCTACTGTTTTGCACGCTGTGTGTGTGTGTGTTGCCATTTTTTACATATAGGGATTGCACGTTTCTGGTGGAAAAAAGTTCTTGGCATAATATAAAAATGAAATAAAGTGAAGTTCCATGCACTGCGAACATAAGCAGTTGCATGAGCTCACAAAAAATATTCACTGGATTTTTTCTGGAAAAGGCTTATTCAGCTTGCACTTCCAGCTCATTATTTACATTTGTCTGATTTAGGTAAGGATCCCCACCATCTGACATCCAGTCACTTGATGTAGTGCTGTTTTTAAGAGACTCTGCATTGAGTGACAAGTCAGATGGTTTCTGTAATCCAGGAAACTGTCACTATGTTGGGTGGTAACCATATAGCCAAATGATGCCTGGTGTTCTAGTGGGTCAAGGCTTTCCAAGGAGATGGGACCCAAAATGGTTTGAATCCGAGGTAGGGTTGAAGTATTCTGCTCACATATTGCCAATCAGAGGCTAGTGAGGCTGGTCATCATCCCCTTAATGTTGGAACTGACAGACTTAACCTAGTCATGGGTCCGTATGCTCCTGATGGGTCAAAAAAGGATTAGATGATGGTGGATGGTTTGATTTAACCCTTTGGCAGCGACATAGCATTTCTCAGTCATTCCCCTGGATGCGTCTAAGTCCCTAAGAAGTGAAAGTGCTAATTATAACTTTGTTACTACTTTTCTAATAGGAAATGACCTTGAAGTTTCCATTTTTTAGTTACTACTTTTCTAATAGGAAATGACCTTGAAGTTTCCATTTTTTACTGTGATAATGATCAAAAATGCATCTTTCAAAGAGAAAATTGTCATTTCCTGAGAAAAAATGTGAAACTAAGTAATTTTTTTCGTTGTTTAATTTTGCATCTGTAGTGACTTGTGTTGCCCATACTTTGCTAAACTACATTAGAGAAGCATGATCATGCCTGAGAACTAACTTACCTTTCACAAGAGTTCATATTTCATTGTGCAGTAAGACCCATTATGAGGTATATATCAGTCATAACACTAGCCATCATTTGGATTCATCTTGGGTAAAACAATCAAAACATGATAATCAGTCTGTTTTTAGTTTATTATTCAGGCTTTTATCGTTATTCAGGTTTAGTTACTCTCTTCAACAACAGTTGGCAGAATATCCTAGGTTGGTGCACAACTCAAGTTTGAGGGAATGTATTATGGAAAAGTTTTTGTCAGCTGTGGACTGTAGTCACCTAACGCATCATGGGGATAATTAGTAGGGTGACCACAGTCGCCTAATGCGGCCAGAGAATTAAAGCTGTGTCATTTGCTGAATTGGAATATACTGTACTAAATGACATTGTAAATACTGTATATTTCTGTGCCAGATCTTGCCATCATTTGCCCAGGTTCTTTTAAAATCTGCAAACAGAGAAGTGCCATATTCTTGTTGGTTACAGAAGCTCCCAAACATCCCTTCCTAAATGATTTATTATGCTTATTACTCCTTATTGACCTCCTGTGTGTCATTTAAATTATTCCAGTACCATCATTTTCAGCATTAATTGCATACAAATTGATATTAACCACCCGTATCCACAAATAAATCGCTAAGGGAGAGGTTCTAGGGAGCTTTCTTGACGAATGAAAATGTGAACCTTAGGCTGCACTATACAGGAAGGCAGTTCATTCCAGCTGCACATTGTTCAGTAGCAAAAAGTGTTTCCTTGTCTCTGATCTTTTCCTTTCTTTGTAAATTATAATTTTAATGACCCTTCATTGATGAATCACCCTTTAAACTGAATACTGTATCACTTGGCATGCCTCACTATCTTATAATCCACATAAGCTGCCAGGGGATCTATATATCAACATGGGCAGTCCAGCCTTCATCAGTCTTGTCTCAAATAGCATGTTTTTCAGTGAAGGGACCATCTTGTTTCACTACATTCCTTGCCTTGATTTTTTTTTTTCCTTGTATGATTTCCGTTTTTCTGCTTAGCTTGTACTGTATTAGAAATGCAGCAGAGATCTGCTGAACTGTAATGTTACATGCAGATGGGATGTGAATTTTTGGGTCAGATATATTTGCTTACTTTTCCTCAATTGTGCCTCTTAATCCTTTACCAGTGATGGTTACTCATTCACCCACTCAGCTGTAGTATCACTGCAGCGAGTCCAGTTGATTATGGTGCAAGAGAAGGTGATTAAATTTGCAATATAAATGAAAAAAGGAAAATTACCAAACCTTAGAGCACTGAACGGTAGACCCTCGCCACAACGGACTAATTGGGGGGAAGCCTGATCCGATAAAGCTGATTATCTGATACATCTGGTGGTCCCCCCCCCCCTCCCTGTGGGTTTCAAGCACATGTTTCAAAATAAATGAGGTCAGTAGCATATTCTAGTACTGAAAATGAAAATATGCCCATTTTACAATAAGTTGGTTCATAATTTTTGCCTTTTTGTTGCCTATTTCACATCCTTGTCATAGCACTCTTCGTGACTAGTACAGTATTGTATTGCTGTAGTCTGTTAGTATAACTCAGCAGTCAAGATGGGGAGAGGGCAATTTCAGGTCAGGTTGGAGTAAAAAGGGTAGGAAACACATGTATTTACGACCCGTTAAACGGTTGTTGTATATTATATCCAGCAGAAATTCGATGGCTTTTGGAGTGTCCATTAAAACTGATATCTGGTCTGCAGTGGTCCATTGAATTGAGTCTACTGTAGATGTGTCTGATAATGAAATGTTACATGGAGAAAATTATGTTTTCCATGTGGGATTGAAGAAGGAATTCCAATAAAAAGTGATGCAATGAGCATTTGAACATTTTATATTAAAGATATTTTCTGGATTTAGTGAAAGATCTGTAATTCACAATGCATGCACTTAATAGAAAAATAAAGATACACCCATCAAACTTTTATTCAAGCATTTGTGTAGCGTGGTACATATGTTTTTTTTTCTTTTTTTTTTTTAATGCCTTCAGTGATGTACTTTTAAATTATATTTTTGCTATATTCAGACAGTCTCACTTATCTTAGGGAAGGTCTGTTGTGGTGAAGGGGCCACTGAATGTTAGATGTAACCTCACCAGTTCAGAAATTCTCTCCAAGATTGAATAGTTTAGTCTAATGGTAGCAGATATAAATTGCTGCAGCATCATATTGACTGGCATAGTAGTGTCTAGTGTCCCGCGATATACTGAATCCAGTCTTCCTTTCAGTGAACCTGCCATTAAAGCTGGAAGATCTCCAAGAGGAACAGTCAACAACGCTACCAGGAAATGCTCGCCTCTATGTTGCTAAAATTCCATCAGGTCAGCCGGTGTTTAAGGGTTACGAGGACAATTACTTCTATATCAACAATGCGAAAGTCGTCGAAGGCAACATTGAGTGTATAGCTGACATTGGGCTTCCTCAGGCAAGTGATGGGCAAGTGGGAAGAGAAATAATTGATGATTTGCTGGATACATGGATTTATAGGTACCTTTTCAGTCTGATGATGCCTGTCTTTTGCATATTCTTGCTGCCTTCAGACAGATTTCATAAACTTGGTTAAGGGTTTTGTATTGAAGAGGTTATGCAGTATCTAACCCTGAATTCAAAGAGGGGTCTGTCCTAACTTAAATGAAAGTATCTGAAGGCAGCAATAATAAAATGTAAATTGTGTCATTGGACCGAAGGGGTTGAGACAAATTCTAAAACAGCAGCATTTTGCATACAACTGCAACATGCAAAATAGCTTTCTAGGGAGCAGTATAACTAGCAAATAACTTTCAGTAGAGCAATGCAACTTGAATAACTTTCTAGGGAGCAATGTAATTTTAGTAAATAACTTTCCAGGGAGCAATGTAATTCTAGTAAATAACTTTCTAGGGAGCAATGTAACTTTAATAACTTTTTACGGAGCAATTTAACTTTAGAAAGTAACTTTCTGGTACTTTAATAAGTAACTCTATAGGGAGCAATGTGACTTTCATAATTAACTTTATGGGGAGCAGTGTCACTTTAATAGATAACTTTCTAGGGAACAGTGTAACTAATAAATATCTTTCTTGGGAGCAGTGGAACTTTAAGAAATAACTTTCTAGGGAGGAATGGAACTTTAATAGGTTGTAATAGGAAAAAAAGATGGGAAAAAAAAAGCTACTTAGAATAATGACTGGTGACTTATTAATATATGAAATTGACAACCAGAGTAAAAGTAGGTTAGTTCATATACTGCACACCCCTCAGGCCAGCATTACCAGTGTCAAACCAGCAGTATTTTCTACTTTTGTTTCTGTATTAACAGTATTTTAGCCATTTCATGATCAGGACAACTCCAGTACTTATTCCATTTTTTTTTTTTTTAAAGCAGAAAGCCATAAGAGTCTGAAAGTGTTAGTATGTCTCCCATTAACTCTCACGATTGGGACACACACATAGTACTTTTTTTCAGTGTTCCAGTTAAAATCAGATAAATACACTGTACAAATATCATCTGAGAGCGAGTCATGGGAGCCTGAAAAGTGTTAAAAAGTACAGAAAAGCATAAATGTAGTCATTACGAATATAGAGAGTATAAAGAGATGTAGGATAGATGCTGGTAATGCCAACTAAACAACCCCTGCAACATGCTGTACAGGAATTCACTGGCTGAGTTTGAAAGTGCAGTGTATGAACTACCCTTTACTGCATGTTATGGCTTTTCTATTGTGCTAGTGAAAAGGAAATTAAGGCCTCACTGTGGATGACGTACGAGGAAGAGAGTTATGTGCAGAGTTACATCACTATTTACCTCTTTAATTTAAGGATATAGCTCTTTAATCCAGAGACATAGCTCTATAATCCAGAGACACAGCTCTTTAATTCAGGGATATGGCTATTTAATCCAGTGACATAGCTCATAAATCAAGGACACTGCTCTTTAGTCCAGTGATATAGCTCTTTAATCTAGGGGCATAGCTGTTTATTCCAGGGACATTGCTCTTTTATCCAGGGACATAGCTCTTTAATCAAAGGATATAGATCTTTAATCTAGGGACATAACTCTTTAATCAAAGGATATAGCTCTTTAATCCAGTGACATACTGTTTAATCCAGTAACATAGCTCTTTCTTCAAAAGGACATAGCTCTGTAATTCTGTAACCTAGCTCTTTAATCAATGGACATAGCTCATTGAGGGACATAGCTTTAATCCAGTGACATAACATCCAGTGACATAGCTCTTTAATCAAAGGACATACCTCACTGATTGAGTGACGGCTCTGTAATCCAGTGACATAGCTCTTTAATCTAAGGACATGGCTTTTTAATCTAAGGACATAGCTCTTTAATCCAAGGACATAGCTCGTTAATCTAAGGACATAGCTCTTTAATCCAGGGACGTAGCTCTTTAATCCAGGGACATGATTTAGTGAGGTGATATGATGAAGTTACGAGGAAAATAGGAGTGAGTGGCATCCAGGGGTATTCCAACAAATGATGTAAGCATTTTTTTGTTAATTACAGTTTTCCAATTTTCACACCTATCACTCTCATTCCCCCCCCAAAAAAAGAAGAAAGAAAGAAAAAAAACAGGCAGTGTGATGGAGCCAGGGATTCCAGGGGCTTGAATGATGTGATTGTGTGGCCCATTTCACTGAGCATGCTCCTGGTATATGAATTTTTTTTTCTCCCAACCTCACTCCATCATTAAGTGGGAAGAAGGTTTAATATAATAATGATGATGTGGTGAGTGAAGAAAATTAGATAAGTGCCACAGTGGCATGGTTGACAGAGACTTAAGAGGATAGCATACATGAGCCTACCATTGTTTTAATCCAAGAGGTGGTCAAAGGGTTGCCTGTCATCTAAATGTTGCCAGGGATGCAGCATGGTCTCCTAGGGTAGCTTAGTCTTGAGCCCTGTAGGGTTTCCAGAGGGCTAATAAATGATTGGCTATTATTTTTATTTATTTTTTATTAAGTGATTTAGCATGACCTGATGTGCCTTAATGCTAAGCTCTGTTTTTGTACAGTGGCTGCACATCGTGGACCAAGTGATTGCTCCATCATACCCTCAGACTGCCTCAAACATCACAATAGGCTTTGAGTACATGTACCCTGATGCTCAGAAGCTGCTGCTCAAACCTCAGTACTATGGCCTCGAAGGGAACTTCTCCGTTTCGTAAGATTCATAAATTGTTCACTGTAGTATCATGCACAAAGAAGAATTTCACTGATAATCCCTTGTTGTCAGTGTATCTTGCCTTTTATATTTGCCATTCCTGCCTTAATGTCAGAGAGTATCTTTCACCTTCTGATACTCTTGCTATTTGCTTCATATTGTTATCATAATATTGCATGTTGCAATTTCATTTTCAACAACCGGTAGGGAAGTGTAAGGTGAACTTTTGATTGTGATACTGCTGTTTATACTGTAGATATCTGTTGCTCTCATCCTTTACCAGTACTGTATTTCTTTCCCTTTGTCTGCCAGTGCTCTCTCTCGCACACTCTCTCTCTCCTTTCTTTGTAGCTGTATATTCTACCATACCTGTAAAATGTGCTTTGTGAAGGTGGGACAAGTTAGCGAGCATTTGTACATATGCTTATCATCATAATTTCATCTTGGTGTATTGTGGTAACTTATTTTATTCTGACAACAGTAACAAAGTTAGTCTTGCCAACCCCTTTAGTCCAGTGATGTATACAGTCACCCCCCCCCCCACACACACACACTTTGTTCTTGGTACATTATCAAAATGAATGGATCTTGAATTTGGCTCTCCATTATCTCGTTTTTGTTTTTCTATGGAGAGAACAATCTTGCGGGCTCGTGGCCTTTGGTTCCTTCTTTCTTCCATTAATTTTTTTTTTTTTTTTAAATTAGACCCATTTATCTGAAGTCTTGCATGGTGAAGGGGTTAATGAAGGCTGTATCTAACCCATCTGGTTTATTTAGTCTCTCCAGAGTTGAATAATCAGGAGATAGCAAGAATAAAATAGGAAGTAGGTCACCAGATCAAAGAGGTTAAGAGAAATCTCTAAAGTGTAAGGAACCAAGCATATTATATTTTACCAAACATAGTTCAGGAATTATGTTATTAAAGGATCTTGACCATGGTACTGGACAAATGAGTCTCTGTAATGGTTAGCTGCTGTATTACAGATCATCATGGTTTGCCTTTTATGTCTCTATAATATTCACACTAATTTGAATGATGTGATGAGTAGCTGTATGAAAGAAGAATAGCATTTACAACATGCAGGTGATATTCCATGGAGCCAAAGTGTAGGAAAGTTAAAAAATACAGCTTCAGATCACCTTGCCATTACGGTACCAAATTCTCACTCGTGTGCTGTTTTTCAGGGAGTTTCAGAAACGTGTGTCAAACCTCAAAGCCATGGACTCTTTCAACATCACAGGCAGAAACACATTCTTCATCCCTGTGGATCAGGCCCTCAATGTAAGTAGAAATTTCCCTTTTATTGCCCTGTGTAAGAGATTCTTTGGTGAATTTTCCTGAACTTGGCTTCTAAAAATCATTCTGTAGTTACAGTCAGTGTTCACTTAGAGTCTAGGATGTTTTGACAGAACACTGCTTGAAGGGAGACTTGCTTCTGGTGCATAACTGAGGAGTAAAATGAAGAAGAAAAAAAAATCTTAAAAACAACTTGACAAAAAAAATTGTTAAATGAATTAAGGTGTTAATCCATCCACAAATTGATAAAATAAGTCCATTTTATAAAAACAACTTGACAAAAAAAAAAATTTAAGTGAATTAAGGTGTTAATCCATCCACAAATTGATAAAATAAGTCTATTTTATAATTTGCTTGTTTGATGTTATTTATTTATTAATTTTTTTGCTGTTAAGAATTAAAGAAAATTGCCTGATATTGCAACCAATGAAGGTGTTTTTCCAGCTTCCCTAAATTTCCATTGATCAGGAGAGTAGGGACCGGGGGCTGGGCTACCACTCTCCAGACTTAAGACGAGTGACCAGTTACCCTTCTTTGAGTGGCATTATCCTATTTTTTTTTTTTAAATCTCAAAATGCCAGTTCCCACAGTTTTGTGATGATACTTATGTATACAAAGTTGTGATATTTTAATGCACATCCCTTATTTCTAATTAGGACAAGTAGCTGTCAGTGAGACATGTTACTGATTCAAGAGTAAGGCATTACAAGCAAGAAAAAATATTAAGAAAAAGCTGAACAAGTGTCAGTACAGTAGTTAGAAATGTGGTTTTGATCCCCTCCCCCCCATCCCACCCCTGACCAAAAAAAAAAAAAAAATGATAATAATAATGGGTCGTTTCTGTAATATGTCAGTGTATTCAAGGAGGTAAATGAAGCAGTTTAAGTAAGGACTGACTGTAACATGAGCACAGTGCATGTCTTCAGGTGAGGAGCCTTGTGGTTTGGTTCAATCCCTTCACTATGATGACAGATTGGGTTTGCATATTGATGCCACTTCCTGATAGTTTTACTCACCGTGCAGAAGACCACTTTTATTTACATATTTAATGAAAAGTGTGCATAAAAATCACTTTTACTGTAGGTTTTAATGGTTATAACTAAAAGGCCACTTATATTGAAAGACTTATTGATAGATACTTAAAAAAAGCATCTGATATTGAAGGAATTATTGGTAAATACATATAAAAGGCCTCTGATATTGAAGGATTTGTTGAATGATACTGTATATCTTAAAGGCCCCTGATATTGAAGGATATGTACTGTAGGAAGAACCCCTCATATTGGGGGTTTAATGAAGGATGTATCTCGGGAACATATTGTAGGATTTAATGAAGGCTGTATCTAATAGATCTCTTGTATTGCAGGATATATCTTAATAACTTCTTATAATGAAGGATATATCTAATTAAAGGTAACTAATTTGAAGAGTCATTGCTAAGCTGAATGAAATTCTTTGACATTATAGGTTAAAAAATAAAAAATGTATCCTTGGTTTCAAGGGGTTAATTCCTTGGCTGAAATTACATTCTTTTTAAAATTCAATTCCCTCTGTTGTCAATTGATTTTACTGTTTGATGTTCTCAAATTGGCTGGGCTGGGTGTTGTGTGCAGATGTCAAGTACTCAGTTCATATTGACGATCCCTCCAGAGTTGAATATACTCAAATCAGGAATGAGCTGCCAATTTAATCATCCTAGTGAAGGGTAAAATGCATTGATTGTGCATCTGATTAAATTGCAAAGGTGACAAGGATATGTATTTAATAAGAGTGGCTTTGATTTTTTTGTATATGATTACTTTGCAAAGATTAGAATAGTATTATTTTAATAAGATTTAATTTGCATCATTCTGATTATAAGCTTCATACTTGATTGCTGTGTTTAAAGTTAAAAGGAGAGAATGGCAAGTGTATTTGTCATTAATTTATAGTTGCCAGCTACTTCTATAATGCTCTATGGATAATCACTGCTAGACTGTAGTTTATTGATTTATTATACAGTAAAATATCCCATATCCGAACATTTAAGTAAAGTATTCCAATTCTGAGGCCCAAATGCTAGAACAAGGCTTGAGTTGGACTTGGAAATCGGACTTGGGACGTTCCCACTAGTGGCTTACTCATGATGAGCTCAGCCAGCTTGACTCGGCCATATGCAGAATGGAGGCTCAAGTCTGACTTCAGAGAGTCAGGCGCAAGTTGTGGACTTGCAGCAAACCTTCGACTACTTTCAGATCGGCCAGTCACGACACCGACTTTTCAGTATGAAATTTAGCAAATAAGGCATGATAAACCAAGAGGTTTTATAATAACATTAGCTAACTGATATCAACAGTCCACTTCAAGTGGAAATTTTCATTGGCCATGCCCTGTTTCTCTATGGCAGCCATGCATGGATGACAAATTATCATACAGCTGGCAGTGCCTGTGTGACACTAGCACCACATTCAAGCTGACAGTCATAGTGATAATATCACCAGAGCTTTTAATTTGATTGGGGGACTACTGCCTGTACAGTATTGCCAGTTCTCTAGTAGTCTGTCATTATGGCAAGCAGCCATAATCTTTGATTCATTTTGCCACCAATAATGACATGTTCAGATGCACCAGCAGGATTACAGGGACTGCTTGCAGGAGCCATCCGTCCCCTCTTTAGGAAAAGGCAGAAATGTGTGTGACAGCTTATGCTGTGATTCTATTTGTATCGTGCAGATTTCAACAGTCATGGGCAGCATATACAAGAAGTGTATAATGAAATCTATATTGTTACTGTAATACAAGTAACTGTTCAATGTGTGGAATAAGAACTGCAAAACAGGACCTACATTATAATGAGCTGAATAGACTATCAAAATTATTCATCAGTTTACTGTACAAATGTGCACAACCAACATAATTATCACTTAGTACGTGCTGATGAAGCACAGAGAATTGTTAACTATATGGTACTTATCTTTACAATACTTCATTATATAAACTGTACTAGACAAGAAAACTATATTATAACATACATTGCAGTTGTATAGAAATGTGTACAATAAAGTTTTGCCATAACTCCTAGTGTACATGGTACTGTACATCAATACTAATGCTGTCTTAATGCAGATATATCATAATGTATTGCCAGCAATACTTGAATGTGATATCATCAACCAATGGAAAGATATTTTAGTAAAATTTGTACAGGTTTATATAATGCAGCCAATACTGGTCAAACATTTTGTACAAAATTCAAATACTGTATTTTCTGCCAATGATCTCACAGCCATGATTTATTGTTGTTCTTGGGGTTGCTGATAAATTATTTATCAGTTTAAAATAAATCTACCTAACACAATTGTTAAGTAACAGGTTCTCATTGCTCAAG
Organism: Birgus latro; assembly: GCA_018397915.1. Lineage (NCBI taxonomy): Eukaryota > Metazoa > Arthropoda > Malacostraca > Decapoda > Coenobitidae > Birgus > Birgus latro. The sequence goes on along the minus strand of JAGKTI010028278.1, from coordinate 1,192 downwards.
TCTGGCCCAAGTCCACTCAGAGACGGCTTAGACTTGAGAGCAGTATCTCCTCCTGTGCCAGGCTCAAGCCTTCCCTCTGCATAATGTTTTATCGGGTGCATCTCAAGTCCAGCTTAAGAGCAACTCAAGCCCCAAGTCTGACTCAGACCTCATTCTTGCATTCAGGCATGAATTGCGGTTTGCAAAATTATCCCATTTTTTTTTTACTATTAGCTCTTCAAAACAGTGATATGATGACACCAGTTGAGAGCCAAAAATGGAATAATTTTTGGTATTACCATGTTTCTAACCAAGTTTCCCATGTTCACAAGTTTTGTGGAGATTCTGAGCAAGACTTTTTGTTCTTATTGAAGACAAAAGTAAAGTATCAGTCTGTAAAAAGTAATGTTCTTAGTGATGTCAGTTGTTTGTTGTGTGGTTGTTTTTCATTTTTTATTTATTTATTTTTTTAAATACTGAATTGTATTTAACACCTCGTATTTAAAAAAAACATGATATGGAATATACGGTACCAAGAGAGATGAAGGTACTGTAATATTGAATCTAGAAATCAGGAACTACAAACGCTGCTTTGTTCAGGTATTTCATTTGATGGTGTATTTGATCAGGTAAAATCAAAGTGTGATTAGAAATACCAAAGCAAGATCTTCACTTACCGGTATTTGAAGCTTTTTAGTGAATTTTGGAATCCTGGAGGATTTTGCAACATGGCCAGAAAGTAGAGAAATTTAAAAACTATTATTCATGGGTACTTGATTGCCATAGCCTTACATATAATGCATCTTTGTGTTCTGTAGATTTTAACTTGCTGTAGGTTTTGGAGATGCATACAGTACATACAGTAGTAAGGTACTGCATTACAGTATAAATAGTTACCAAATTCACCCTGCTCCTAATATTTATGAGACAATAAACCCTCACAGACTGGAACATGGCATTACCGTACCAGTGATTACATCCATGGGACCATTTAAGCTGGGAACTCTTTATATTTCACAAGACTCGTGTGAAATATGTTGAAACAGCCCTGATTGGCTGGCACATAACACATGTGAATTAAAAGGATTGACATCCTTAACCCTTGAATCCAGGTGATGTCCATTTCAATTCATTCTTGCTGCCACCAAACAGTTTTATGTAACTGTAGGTAAACCTAATATATTGAAGGGGTTAAATATTGTTTTATCTAACC
>JAGKTI010028277.1:0-12997 GCA_018397915.1 Birgus latro | reverse complement strand
TATCACAAATGAATTTAGTGTCTTAGTAAGTGGATGAACCTTACTGGAGTGTCACATTGGTGTCTTACGCATGGTACCTCTTAGACTTATAATGATACAGTGTTTCAGGCAGTTACCAAAATACCATCAAATGCTCTTTTATCACATATTGCATGTTTTGCAATACCAGGTATAGTACAGCAAACGTATGCAATATGATTAAATTTGAGGAACCATTGTCCTGTGTACGATACTTATTATAATTTAAAGAATATTTACAATACTTTTGCAAGTCAGTAAACTCTACCATACTTTTAAAGTGTGCAGTCAAAATTAACAGTGCCCTTGCTGTGCTGTACAGTTTACAGTATAGTATGAAGACATTTGTAGTATTACGGTAATGTATATCCTGTTCCATTATTCATGGGCAGTTCTTATCACTGAGATTGTCACCAAGTTGCCCACATTACAACAGTATATTTAGCCAGAATCACTTTACTATGTGTTACAGGTTCAAACGTAGACACTGATGAGCAATCATATGAAGTACAAGTATCTGCTGGGTCTTGCAAAAGATGTCACATGTTAAAAAAAAGTCAATTATGCAGAAAAATACTGTATAGAGGAAATAAGGATTCATAATCATCACAAAGTTTTCTGTTGGTTTTTCACTAAAAGCTAAGCAAATTGGCCTTTATTCCTGTGGATTATGAATGGGATACCTTTGTAATTTAGTATTTCAGCCATTTCATCACTTCAAAGTAAGACATTGCACATTGATGTGATTTTGGCCACATACACAGTTGGAGTAAACCTACTGACTGTTTCAACAAGCTGTGTACACTGTTCTCATACTTTCATCTTAGTATTGTAAAATATCATGGCACAAACATTGATTTCTCTCCCCCACCTCCCCAGTCATACTGAAACATAAAAAATACTGTAATATTGCTCAGGTTTTTCTCCTCTGAAGTGATGGGTGTTGAAAGATATTTTGCTAATTGTATATTTTTGTATTATGTAGTAAATTTGAAGATAAGTCTAGACTCTTATGGTATACTGTATGTTTTAGTCACCAAATGATAATGATAAATTGTTTCAGCACATAAAAGGGCATCCAAACATTTCTCACTCTTTAAAGTACAGTGTTAACCTGTCTTTCCATGGTGTACCATTCTCCTTTGTTTACTTATATGCTTGTCTATCTATCTATCTAACTATTGCCAGACGCCACAATCCCATAAGGGGTGGCCATTTGACTCTTGAGTTATGTTTTACAGGGAGGGGCACTAACCCTCCACCAACCCACTTGTTGACACGTAGGGAGCACGTATGGTTTGGTTGTATGGTTACCACCCAGCGTTGTAAATGGTTTCTTGGTTTACAGGAAACCATTTGGCTTGTCACTCAATGTAAAGCCACCTGTAAAGGAAAGAAAAGCAATAAGAAGTGACAGGAAAGATGGGAGAAATAGGAAGAGAGGAGGGCAGGCTCAGAAAGAGAATGATAAAGGCTAAGGAAGAAGTAGGCAGCACTACATCAAGTGAGTGGATGATGGTCGCCACCACCTCATTTATATACAGTGGACATTAATTTGTACCCCTTGAATCAGGTGATGTTACAGTACTTTATTGTGTACTCATATACTTGTACTCATTTCCCAGGTGAATTACAGTTTTGTGTACTCCTATATTTATTCATATACAGTGCATGTGAATTTGGGTTTCTTAAATCAGGTAAGGTACAGTATTGTGGTGGTTTCTTCTTGCTCTCTCCAGACATTTTATTTAGCTTGGTGAAGACCTGTTGTTGTGAAGAAGTTAAATAAGGTTATTATCTCACCTTTCAGTATGAAAAGTCATCCCTAATCAAAATAAAAGAATGTGGAGATAGCAGGAATAAAATATAATAGTATGTCATCAGGCTGAAGCAATTAATAATCCTGTACGACTTGTCACCTTGTATTATCCTCATACGTTAGGCTGTTGCAACATCGGTCACTGTGTTATCCTCATATAGCACAGTATTAGTTTATGAGTTGGTAATTTGATGGTGCTTTGGTGTATAATTGCATTGATTTCTCATTTTCATGGTGTTCAGTATTGCAAAGTTTGCTGTACTACTTTGTGCTACACTGTATTGGCTTATGTATGTTATATCGTCTTGAAATACTGTATTTGCGGATCAGAAAAAAAGAAGTATTATTCAGAGCAGCAAAAAGTATCAGGCAGTTTTTTCTCTTATGATATTTGGAATTCATCAGTGCTCTCAGCGTACCTCTATACAGTATATATGATAACTGTATGCATTAAGTATAGATGCACAGTATTTTACTGCAGAGTATTTTGATGTTTCCTTAAGGAGACGAATAAGGTCTGTGTTACTCAGTGTATGTTGCATAAAAATAAAGTTCGATATTGTGGATGCTGGGTTTTGATAAGTGAGAGAAATAAGCTGAAGGGAAGAGAAAGATGGAAGGCAGAAAGGGAGGGGGAAGTAAGAAGAGGGAGGAAGAAGAGTGTGAAAGCAAAAGGAGGTGGAGAAAAGACAGAGGCAGAAAGATGCAGAGGAAGGGAGAAGAGGATGAAAGGGGCTGCAGGAAGAGGGAGGATGAGGAGAGGGAAAGAGAAAGGCAAGGACAAAGAGGAAAGAGGGGGTAGGAAGAGGGTAAAAGTGGCAGCCTCAGGAGGAAGAGAGAAGGTAAAGGAGACACGAAGGGAGGGAGAAGAATGTGGTGAAGCAAGACCACTGGGGTGAAGGGACTGTATGAGAAGGAAGAGAGGGGGTGAAGGGCCCAAAGGAGGAGGAAGTGGAGGGAAGAAGAATGAAGAGAGAAAGAAGAGTGGAAGGGAAAAAACATGGAGATACACAAGAAGGAAAGTGTGAAAGATATATTTTAGAGGTGAGAAGGGAAGCGGAAAAACAAAAGAAGATGGATAAAGCTAGAGAGCAGAGGATGAAAGAGACTGCAGGAGGAAAAGATAGCCAGGAGGATGATGAACGCAAGGGAGGGAAGGGGGAAAGACCTTTAAAAAGCGATATAAACCACAGTGGGATAGTATAAACTGGGTAGAGAAGAATGAGGAATGACATCAAAGTATCTTCGGGCCTGGCCTTTGTAAGGGCATTGGTTATTTTATTGTTTTTCTCCAGTCTTCTTCGTACTTCATCATCCTTCCTAAAACTTGAGTCTTAACTGCTCTATCACTCCTCGCTTCACATTGTTCACTAGCCTTGATATGCCTCTCCCATTCTTTATTTATTCCCTGTGCCTTCCCACAAGCATTATACTCTTCACGAGCCAGAGTAGCAAATTGAAATCCAGCCTCTTATTTGAAGAAGACAATTTTTTCCATCTAAAACCCACCCGGGAACCAGTAAGTGGTTTGGTGTTTTGGCGGGCCGTGCCAGTGTGCGGCCAGCTCTCGGGGCAGCGGGTACGTCGGTCATTTATATATACATTTTTTTCCGCCCTTTTTTAGTATACGTAATGTAAGTTATTGCATAATCCACATAAGCAGCTTTTTTTTATGGCGTTGATTTGTAATATTGGTGAACGTTAGCAATCTCCTTCATTCACTAAAAACGAAGGTTGTCGACATCCTCTTGCAATATAACTGCCAGCCAGGGGATTTCAAATTGGTAGCGGAGGTTAGTATGCAGGGTGTTTGCGTTCCTTTCTTGTTTGATAAGGGGACTTTGACGATCAGTAGTTAGTAAAAAGTTTTTGTGTTATTATGGGTTAGAAGTTTCTAAGTTGCGTCCACTGGATGAAAAAGGTTAGTGAATTATGAAAATGTAGAAAGTGTGTACATCGGTGACTGGACGTCCAGTTTCTCTTGTAATGGATATAGTGGTGCAAAGGGAAGCAGTTCGACAAAAAAAAAAAAAAAGTGATGCAATAGATACTGGTGCACATAATAGCTTCAAACCACTAAGCGTTACCCAAGAGCTTGATCAAAAGTTTGAAATTGCTGAACCTCCCAAAGAGTGTCTTACCCGATGTTAATAGTAAATATGGATATACAGTGTGTCAAACTGTGACCTTTGGCAACAAATACCTTAATGTTGACTTACAGGTGTATCCATGTCAGCTGATTATTATAGTATTAACATATTAGAAGTCAGTTTTAGTATTAAGCCGGGTGTTTTTGACAGTTTGTCAGAACTTGAGTAGGCTTTTGGGTGGGGTAAAGGCAGTATTTTGAGGCTGGTTTTCTGTGTCGTATCGTCATAACTCGTGGCTCTAAGAAGGCAGCCAACCCCCCTGACCCCACTCAGTCCCAAGTCTAGCCATTCCAACCCACCGGGGAAATAGTACATTGTCTTTGACCACTTTCCCATTTGCATTTCGCACATAGCCAATATATACCTAGTTTGAAACAGAAAAACCTTCGCAAGTTAGGAGGCTGACGGTTTGGTGCAGCTCACAGAAGACAGAACGAGCGCAACAAACGGCCTGAACTCTCAGACATTGACATTGCGTCACCATTTTCACTGGTAAATGGTTGAAATTATGCACATACAATCTGAGACTCCTGGTGGATGAGCTCTTGGACCAAACTGCTCTCTAGCGTGTTGTCTCGGATGGCCAGAGGTATTTCAGTATTTCTATTGTGTAACTGATACCAGGGATGTACGGTATTCTGCTTTTAAATATAGGCTACTAGACTCAAGTAGCCCATTCTTGAACCCCAATACTCTGAAGAGACAAAATGGGATTGGCAAGTACCATTTACCAATTAGAGATTCCCTTATACAGTACTTTCTCTTTCTCGCCAGGTGAGCACACTTCCGGAGTACACAAGAAAAAGATTTGGTGGGCACAGGATTCAAGTCTATCTCGCTGTGCTCTCACTTCTGCTCTACATCTTTACTAAAATATCTGTAAGTTTATATTTATTTTTCTGTTGTATCAACGAGTCTCTTTTTCTTTACGTAGGAATTACTGGTGTAGAGTAGCCGTGAAATCGGAATATATACGGTACAGGCTGTTCATTAGGTGTGGATGGTGGTGGCTGATTCAGGTTTGGGATAGGTAACGTCAGCTCAAACAAAACCTTGCAAGTACAGCCACCTCAAAGCTGTTATGGTATTATGGCCAGTTTGCGATGCATATTACAAGCAGTGTGGATTTACAGCAGTGTATCCATGACTGAAACCCACTGATGGCTGGAATTTCCCTTGATGGCAGAATCATTGGTGGTAGCCTAGATATGCTTACTTGGTGATACGGTAGCAGACAAAGGGTTAATAGGGGTAGGTTTTTAAGTGTTTGACTGCCAGAAATTCTCTCACTTGAATGAAACCTTTTGAAGCATTTAACTGTTCAAAATTATCTCACTTGAATGAAATCTTTTGGTGTTCTATCTATCTATCTATTGCCAGACACTTTTGGTGTTAACTTGAATATAAAATCCAGTTGTGCCAGCTACAATGAAAGGGTTAGAGTTTGTATTGGTACACCACAGAACAGTGAAGGTTAACACTTCTGACAGCATTTGGTAGAGAAAGGATCATAGCATATATCTGTGTATTCACGATAGACAGATGAACATGCATAAAAGGAAGACTTACTGTATAATTTTCTATACCATTGTCTTACTTCTCTTTGTGAACTTCAGATAGATGAACACATTCCCCCCTCCTCCCCCCCCATTCCTTCTGTATTTATTATTTATTTCCCTCTGCATAGAACCCTCAGTCTTTTAAATGCAATGTATCCAGGCATTGCATTGCATGTCTCCTTGTAAATTGTTACAGGTCAACCTGTACTCTGGTGCCATCTTTCTGCAACAAGCACTGGGTCTACAGAATCTCTACCTCTGCATCATCTTGCTGTTGGTGCTAACGGCGCTGTGTACCCTGGTGGGGGGTCTCGCTGCTGTCATATACACTGACACCCTGCAGTTCTTTGTCATGATTACTGGATCCCTCGCTGTTGTTGTCATGGGTCTGGTAAACCTTGTAATACATATAGTTTTACAGTTTGATATTTTTGTGGCTGTTAAAGAGATGGGTGATTTGAAAAGCATTATAATGTATCACATATTTGTCTGTCATTCGTTTGTGATGGTGATAATATTGTTTTCCTCCCAGCTGACACTTATTTGTATTGCAGTACAGTATTTAGAGTAATTTATGCATTATTGATCATTGCTGTCTTCATCACTGAAATACAGAACTGTATCATCAAGGCAGCCAGTATTTAGAGTAATTTATGCACTGTTGATCATTGCTGTCTTTCACTGAAATACAGAACTGTAACATCAAGGCAAGTTTTATGTGCTTACAATATGAGAATACTGTATACAGTAGTGTATGCTGTACTTTTTTTTTTTTTTTTTCAAATGTGTCATCATCATCATTACCCAGGCCCATTCCCAGTGTGCACATTTTATGGGAAGCTGTAGACTTCTGTTTTAGAATATGATCTTTATTAGCTTGCTTTCTACACAGCTGGTGGAGCCCTTATGACACCTCCCCTCAAAAAGTGGTGGACCTTTTGAGGGGAGGTGTGAGGAGGGCTCCGTTAGCATAGGTCGTGGGCCCAGAGTGAGATGGGGGTCAAACCTGTGCTAGAGGGTACAGGGCATTGCACTTCCCAGGCTGTTGTTTCCATCCAATAGAGAGGGGCCCAAACATAGGAGTAGTGCCCCAGGAGGCTGCCCTATCAGTGGGTGTATAAGGGCAGGGCAGTGCCAAGGTGTGCTTGGAGTGTGTCCCTGTAGCTGTCCTGGGAGGGTGCTCCAAGGCCACTTCCACAGCCACTGGTCAAGGCTGGTGGGATAGGGGTCCCAGATCCATTGCCTGGGCCTGGGATTGTGCAGTGGGTGGGGCCTATGGCATGTCTCTCCCCTTCTTATTTTACTGATTATGACCAAGTTAAAGAATGTCATTCAATGCAAGTCTGAGGGCATTTAATTACCCAGGGGGATCAGAGTGGCTTCATGGAATGTGGGAAGTTTGAGGGGTAGAGCAGGGGGAAGTGGTTGAGGTAATGAGTAGATGGGTGGATGTGGAATGTGTGCAAGAAGTCTGGTACATGGGTGGATCAGCCAGCAAGATTGCTTGGTGAGATTATTTCTATAAATTGTTTTGGCAGGGTAGGATAGATGGATATGGGGATGTGGGTGTGTTGGTTAAGGAGAAATGGGTGGAATATGTCATGAATATTATGATAATAGTAGTGAAAATTTTGTTCGGTGGGATGGTGTTTGAAATTATATCAGCATATGCTCCACAGGCAGGCTTGGATGAGGTAGAGAAGGATAAATTTTGGGATAAGTTGATACGCGTAATAAGTGGTATGGGGGATGATGAGATTGTAGTATTGGGGGGGGGGGGAGGGCAGGGATTTAAATGGTCATGTAGGTGAAGCAGCTCAAGGTTATGAAGGAATACATGGGGGATGTGCATATGGTACAAGAAATGAGGAAGGGGAAAGGATCCTCAAGTTTGGGGAGGCAATGAACATGATTGTGTTCAACACACATTTTAGGAAAAGAGTGAGTAGGTTGATAACATTTGAGTCTGGGGGAAGTAACACCCAGGTAGACTATTTCCCAGTTAGGAGGGCTGATAGGAGGTTATTGAGGGTTGTTAAAGTTATAGGGAGTGGGGAGTGTGTGCAGCAACACAAGTTATTGATATGTGACATGGTGCTTAAGGAGCGGATGATGAAAAAGAGGACCCATGCAACTAGGAGGGAAATATGGAAGTTGAAAAACCAAGCAATTAGGGATGCCTTCTATAGCGAGACGAGGAGTGGCTGAACAGGGAGACATGGACGGAAGTGTTAATGAACAATGTAGAGCCCTCAAGACCAACCTCTTGAGAGTTACTGATTCAGTATGTAGATGGACAAGAGGCCCACCAAGACATAAAGTGACTTGGTGATGGGATGAGGGTGTAGAAGCTGCAGTTAAGGAAAAAAGAAGGCTTTACCGAGAATGGAAGAAGGGTGGTAACATAGAGGAATACTTTGCTGCCAAGCATAGGGCTAGAAAAGAGCTTTACAGGGTGAAGTTTGAGTCACAGAGACATTAACTTGATAACCTAAATTGTGTGAAAGGGAAGAGTATGATTTTTAAGTTGGCAAATCAGATGAAGAGGGAGAACAGAGATATTATAGGTGAGCAATGTGTGAAGAATGATGTAGGAAAGGTAGTGGTGAACAGTGGTGATATTAAAGATGCTTGGAGAGAGCACTACAACTGGTTGAATGGGGAGATGACTGGGACAGGGAAGGTCTGGAGCCAGCAGATCCAGTGTTTGGCCCTTGGCCTTTGATTGACGCTGCTACTGTGAGTGGGGCAATAGGCAGGATGCAGCTGGAGAAGGCAGCAGGTGTGTCTGGGTAGACTGCTGAAAAGTTGAAAGCCTCAAGAGATATAGGAGTGAGGTTAGTCATTGACCTGATTCATGTGGTTATATATATGAGTGTTTTCTCAGATGATTGGCTGAAGAGTGTAATTGTAAATGTGTACAGTGGGAAGGGTGATGCCCTGGAATGAGGAAATTATAGAGGCATAAAGCTTTTAGACAAAATAATGAAGGTAATGGAGAGAGTTCTAGAAGATATGATTAGAGAAAGAGTGAATACTAATGAGATGCAGTTAGGGTTTATGACAGACAAAGGGACCACTGATGTTGTATTCATTGTTCAACAGCTTTAGGAAATATATATAGGAAAGAAGAGGGAACTGTACTTTGTTAATTTGGAGAAGGCCTTTGACAGAGTCTGTTGAGAGGTGGTGAAGTGGGCAGTTAGAAGGCATGGGATCGAGGAGTGGTTGGTTAAGGTGGTTATGGCCATGTATGTAGGTGCTCACACCCAGGTGAGGGTGAATGGAGATTTGAGTGATGAGTTTTCCGTGAATGTTGGTGTGCATTGGGGGTCAGTCTTGAGCCCTTTGTTGATCATGGTACTTGAAGCCCTCTCACATGACTTCAGAAATGGACTCTTGTGGGAGATGTATGCTGATGATTTAGTGTTGATTGCAGAAAATGAAAGGGAAGCAGAGGAAAGATTTAGGAAGTGGAGAGATGGTATGGGGCACAGGGGCTTAAGAGTAAATGCAGATAAAACAAAAGTGATGGTATCTAGGGCTGGGGGTGGTACTGTCAAAGAAGAGAGAAAGTGGCCATGTGTAATTTGTCACAAGGGTGTGGGAAGTAATTCCATCTTGTTCAGTGTTTGTGATAAGTGGGTGCATAAGAGGTGTAGGGGGTATTAAAGGTAGTCTTCAAGATAATGCTAATTTCATATGTATGGTGTGTCAGGGAGAGCATGTGGAGATTGCCAGGCATGAAAGGATTGAAATTACTGGTAAGTCTCTTGAGTGTGTGGAAGAGTTTTGTTATTTGAGAGACATGTTATGTGCTGGAGGTGGGGCAGGAGCTAGCTCTGTGGCTAGAGTGAGGAGTGGTTGGAAGAAGTTCAGGGAGCTGTTGCCTTTCCTGACATTGAGAGGGCTCTCCCTCCGTGCTAAGGGATCTTTGTGTGCAGCATGTGTTAGGAGTGTGATGCTGTATGGTAGTGAATCCTGGGCAGTAAAGGAAGAGGATATTCACAGGCTCAGGTGTACAGAAATGGCAATGATTAGGTGGATGTGTAGTGCATCCTTGAAATCAAGGCCTGGGGGGTCTAGGTTTACGATGGAAGAGTTGAGAGGTAGGATGGGACTGGAGTGTATTGATATTGTGATGAGAAGAGGTAGATTGAGATGATTTGGGCATGTGGAGAGCATGGGGGATGATAATTGGGTGCAGAAACCGAGAAGTGGTAATGTTGGGGGCAGCCACCATTACAAAAACGAAAACGAAACTGATGTTTCATTGTTTAGTATATACTCCAGACAATATGGCACACAGTGGCAGTTTTGTTATATACTGCACAGGGTGGTTCATATATTGTTCCTCACTTGTCTGTCTGCTGATGAAATCTCATGTGTTGTGGGGATTGCTCAATCAGAATTACCATTGCTTACCCTGCATTATTTTTTTACTTGCCCTAGCATTTTTCATGCTTTATATTGCCAATTTCTTTATGTCTGTTGATGTGTTGTTAATTCTAGGGTTAATTTCATGAGGAAACCACAGTGCCTTTGCTCCTCACACCATTAGACTGAATCACCCACACCAGATACCACCATTGGTGAGTGTCAAGGAGGGCACAGTATGACCACCTTGTAAATACACCCATCAGGGTAGTGCATGGGAGATACTGTACTTAAATGAAAGAAGTGAGTTATTTGTTGTTTGTTATTGGACAGGTTTCCAGGCAGTGGGTGGATACTCGGAACTACAGACAAAATATCTGGCAGCCATTCCGAGACAGCTGGTGGCCAACACAACTTGTGGATTGCCTCGCACGGACTCCTGGCAGATGCTGAGGGCAGCCGACCCCACCACTAGTGACCTCCCATGGCCTGCCTTCCTCCTGGGTCAGTTGCCAGCCTCCATCTGGTACTGGTGTACCGATCAGGTCAGTTGCTGAAGGATGGGAAGAACGTCCGTATTATTAAAACTGAAAACGTGAAGGTGCAAAGAAGCCACCAGTTTTCTTTGATAATTTCTGAAGCATGTGATTATAATAGGATATGTCTGATCTTTCTGCATCATTGCTAACTACTCTTTATAATGTGTTATGCACACTGATCTGTTCTAAGAGCTACAGATTTTTTTCTGAAGTAACTATCAAATAGTAGGGTCCTGCTTACACCTTTTCACTCTGTTTCAATAATGTGGTCTGAAGAGTATTGGAGTTGAGTCAGAATAAAGATGAGCAGTAATGACATTCCTTCTTATAAGTTAGGGGTTTGCTCAAATATATTAGTACTTTCTCCATACATTTAAAACTGTAAATTTAGGGAAACTGGCAATGGTACTTCATAGGAGGCAAGAATTTTGAATTTGCAAATTTTTTTGTAATGTATTCTGGAGAGTGAGGGACTGATGAGGAGAGTGTATGTGAGTGAGGTGGAGGGGGGGAGAGGGAAGGGGAGGCCAAGGATGAGATGGAGGGATGGCATGGAGAGGTATATGAGAGAGGGGTGTGTGAGCTGGGAGCAGGGCAATGAAATGGCGGGGGACAGGGCGACATGGAGGCGATTTGTTTGTAGCCACCCTTTACGGGATTAAGGCGTCTGGCAATGGATAGATAGACAGTATTCTGGACTGACCAAAAAAAAACATTCAAAAAGTGCAACTTGTATTGAGGAATTACTTTCACAGAAGTGATAGATAAGTGGAATTATGAATACCAGTTTAGTCCAAAGAAGTGGTCTGAAAAACTCAGGGCTCATGCTAGATTCACAAGAGCCCTAGCCACAGAAGACCAGTGCAATTTATTCTAATTATGAGCAGTGTGATTTTAGTTACAATTTTTTATACATAGAAGGTACATTTTTCAGCAGTTAGATACATATCACACGTACATTATACTGTGTGTGATTTTGAAGGAACCAAAGACAGAATAATGAAATAACAGAATATTAGTAGGCCTGGACAGGCAGGATACCAGACAGCAAGTCCTCATTTTCAGTTGCCTTTTTTGGTGATCTTGTTCACATTTAAGTTCCCAGGCAGTTACAGACTCAGCTCTTATTAAAGTTTCTTTTTTGGGACATATCATACTGACTTGCCAGTCTTTCCCAGGTGTTAGTACCAAGTGTATACAGAAAGTTGTGATATGTTAGAGAGCATCCATGCATGAGAGTATAGCATATTGAAGTTTTGTTGCTGCCTGTAAAGCTGATTTGCTAGTTTCCCCCAGTTTACAGGAGCAGTTGTATGGAGGAAGTTGTGATATTTTGGCATATCCTTGACTGCTAGGCAGTTATCATTAGTAGAATGTGACTTATAATGTATGATTGTTTTTCCAGATGATAGTGCAGCGAGCCTTAGCTGCTAAAAGTCTTTCACATGCTCAGGGTGGCACACTGTTTGCTGGTTATATGAAGATCCTCCCTCTCTTCATCATTATTCTGCCAGGTGAGGGGAGATTATGTCTTATTATTCCTCCCCCGCATAGTTCTTTCTACAATATTTTCCATTTCTCTGACTTATTTCCTTCATTGTTATCCTACACATTGTTCACTTTGTATAATTCTTTTGTCTTCATGAGTCTCTTTCCATCTATTATGTTAACCCAGTTGTTGTGATGATTTTTCACTTCATTTTCATGTCACCAGACAGTTTTGTTGACCTTAGCTGAAACTTTTTAAACTTGGACAAATGGAGTTAAAACTTATTTTCCAAAATTTCACACAGCTGATGACACTGACTTTAGTTACCACCAGATGGTTTTCTTAAGCATAGGAATGATCACTTTTGACATAAGAGTTATTCTATCTGTCTTTATCCTTCTTGTTTCTTTTGTCATTTACTGTTTCCATCTGTCTGCTCCCTCTCATTTTATTTATTTATTGGTTTTTTCTCAGCATCTCTCTTTTGTTTTCCTTCTTTGTCTGTTGTTCTCTCTCTTCTTTCCATCCCTCACTTTTATTAACATGTCCTTTCCTGTGCAGGTATGATCTCACGAGTATTGTACCCTGATGAGATAGGCTGTGTGGATCCTGATGAATGTTACCGCTTCTGTGGCTCCCGCATCTCGTGCATCAACTCGGCCTACCCCAAGCTGGTGCTGGAGTTTCTGCCCAGTGGGGTCAGGGGAATCATGCTGTCTGTCATGCTGTCTGCTATTATGAGCAATCTCACATCCATTTTTAATTCTGCGTCCACCCTCTTCACGATGGATTTGTGGGCCACTTGTCGACCTCAGGCAAAACCTCATGAACAGCTGCTGGTTGGCAGGTCAGAACAAGCTCCTACTATAGTCAGTTTGCTTTCATGTAATGAAACTGGCCCACTCCCAACATTTGAAAATAAAGTTGTGCTTGGATGATGTTTGATGAGATGTAGTTACAAGATAGGAATGGTCCTTTGTTACTAAGTAAATCAAGCTTTCCATCTGACTAAACTCGGGCATCAACTGAGATGAAAGGGGAAGGAA